>JAVQKC010088041.1:0-19700 GCA_036025475.1 Philypnodon macrostomus
CACCAGCCAAAAGTCTAACTGTTACTAATGTGTACATGAAATAAACATACAATGTGAGGTACATTCACTAATGTTTCCTAACCAGGCTCTGACATCACCTACATGTAGCAGAGTGGTTGTCATTTGTCAAAACCATGTTAATTTGCAATATTTTGCAGCTAATGCTAATCTATCCATTGAAAACATGCCTCCAGTTGCCTCCATTCTGGAGTTTAGAACGTTCTGTTTACAAACTTTGAAAGGGTCTATACAAAAGGCCACTAGAAACAAAAAGCATAGTTTATATGAGATGGTTCTTTATCTATAATTGCATTAGTTGTATTTCTTTATTAAAATGAAAATGTAAAAGTTTTTTGCAATTACATTATAATTGTGTTCACAGCTTTATAGCCTGTAAGCTTCATGTTACAAAATCAGTGCCACTAAAATGTAATAGTAACATTATTCTCAATCTATACAATGTAAATCATTACTGGCTTCAGCAATGTTATGCCATGAAAGTGTTCTACTGTTCATAGCAATAGCTTGTATTTCAAACTGGTGGATATGTTTAACTATATGGTGAGTGTATAAAGGAGAAAATATGTAGTGTATAAAAAAATAAGAGGCTACCTTCCAGATGGCTGAGTTCAAACACAGGGTTGATCTCTGGCTCTGGGCGAACCCTTGATCCTCCAGGTTCCTCTGCCACATGGTGGAAGAGCACTCCTCATAGAAGTGGTGCAGGTATGAGCGGACACCGTACTGCAGACAGCTGGAACCGCCCTGTGGATGGGAAATATTCTGAATATTTCAGCTCAGGTACATACCTTGAGGAATAATTGTATGTGTTTGTTTTTGTAATGCAGTCACTATAGAAGATAAGCCATAAGTTTATCTGAACTTTAGGTCCCTTCTACTCATGTTCTTCTACTCCCACCTTTTACTTCCACTCCTCTTGCAGGCAGCGGCGACGCAACCATCAGGCAAAAGTAGGCAGCTGCTTAGGGCCCCAAGCTTCCAGGGCCCCAAGCTTCCAGGGCCCCAAGCTTCCAGGGCCCCAAGCTTCCAGGGCCCCAAGCTTCCAGGGCCCCAAGCTTCCAGGGCCCCATAAACGAAGCCCAAAATAAATATGTCTTGGTAATTTTTTTTTTTTTTTTACCTTTATTTAACCAGGAAAGTCCCACTGAGATTCAGAATCTGTGTTAGTGTTAGGAGAAACCAGAGTTCCCGGAACCTACACAGACACAAGGAGAACATGCAAATTCCACACAGAAGGGCCCCGACTGAGGAATCGAACCCAGGAGCCTCTTGCTGTGAGGCAAGAGTGCTAACCACTGTGCCACCGTGCCGCTGTTATTCAACTTAATATGGTAAAATAGCTCTGTATGGTTAGGACATCTGGTTGCTGTGGGCTGACAATCAAGAAAACCTTTGATAGATGTTAAAAAATTCAGAGGGCCCCCTGCCCATGTTCACCTTGAGCCCCGAAATTGCTAAATCCGCCACTGCTTGCCACCATCTATTCTTTCTCCAGTTAATAAACTGTCTTTTTGTTCCTTATTTAGCAATTGTCGGATCAGGTATGGTGCAGTGCAGTGAACTTCAGACTTTTTATGTGATTATTTGCATAATGTGAAGCTCTATACAGTGACTTTTGAAATATATTTTTGTGTAATATAAAACGTTTAACAGAATCTAGGCTGGCCTGCATAAACATATGGCTCTATGCAGATGTTAAAATAGACCAGAATCAGAATAGGTCAGATGAGAGTAAGTCTAAAATCTTTCATTTATTTATACCACAAAATACAGCCCACTGTTTGAGAACCAGTACATCCTCCTGTTTGTGCATTCATGTTAAACGTACCTCACTGCCGGAGGACTCCCCTCCTGAACCAGAACCACAGGCATTGGAGCACAGCACCATCTCACCTCAAGCACCTCGGACACCTGCAGTAAACATCACAAATGAATCCTCTGGTTTTCTTCACACCATGCAGACGCAGACAACTGGATGAATTGATCTGTATGCCTAAGCACACCAGCTACACGCCTTGGTGTAATATGTGCGTACATTGTTTATCTTCTAAATATGGATTTCCTTAATAAAAGCCTTCTTTCAAAGACCTGTCATAAATCAGGTAAGTGTTGCCACAGTGCACCCGTTACTGTCACTGCGCGTGTGAACGATTGAGCTCTACAGCGGTCCGTTGAGCCCACGGATGAGTCACCCCTATAACACTGCTTCATCTCATATATATACAACAAATACACAAATGCCCGTCAACTGGTCCCCTCCCCGGGCTGCTTGATTGATTCCTTTCATTCCCAGTGTCCAAACGGTTTGAAAACAGGCCACACAATCCAGCCTGGCTTCAATCTACAACATGACCAAGAAACCACCATCTGTCAACATAAGGTAGACATGAGCCAAGCCTGTTGTGATAAATGTGTCTATTGTGAAAGTTAAAGCGTATACCTCAAAATAAAGCAGACAGTAAATCAATAATTTGATGGTGAATGGGGTAGGCCTATATTTTGAGTGAATGGTTCATTTTCACTGATTAAATATATTAGCAGGGGGTTGGGATAATCTGTAGAATGATCTGTAAGTGTCGCTAGGATTCATAAAAAGAATGTTGATTATGGTGAAACGCCGTTAAAAGTATATGATAGAATCCAATAGAATAGGCTACATATAAACAAATTGTGAGCATTATTAATGAAGGTCATTTTCTCATTTATCAGCCTCTGTTTATTCTGTTTATATGTTTTGCCAGTGACTTCATGTTCCTGTAGATTAGGCCTGGCTACAACTGATGATGACGCTTGGATGAGAAGTCTTTGCGTCAATCATTTTATATCATCAGATGCACAGCTAAAATTAATTTGACTGTAAATTTGTTAAAACCATGGGTTTCTCCCATTTCTAGTGTTAGACAGTAGCATCCCCGATGACACTATTATGGCTTTGAAGATGGCGCTTAAGGTTAGGCTATCTGAAGTTGTTGAAAGGGCAACAGGTAGTAATGAAGCCCAGGCGGCTCAGCTGCTCTGTAAGGAAGCAATGGTTTTAGGTTTTAGCTGCAAGCCCACGTAATGATCTAAAAACCATCAGATCTCATTAACAACATTTGATCTGCGCTGCTGTTTTAATGGCACGGGGCAAGATCGTTTGCTGAAGAGGTGTGACACTTATCATTTCGCGTTGATTTTCTTTTCTGGACTGATTAGGCTACCACGACGTCTAAAAATCATTAAAAATAATTATAATTGAGTTTTATTTGGTGGTTTTCAGGTTGATTCAATGCTACCGTTGGTGACGGTGAGTCATCGCGGACAGTCTGTGTCACCGCCGTAGTGACCGTACAGTATCTCTCATCCACACTCGTATTACGCCCGGCCCGTTTGGATAGTTTTTACACAAGTACGGAGCCTAGCAGAGTTTAAAGGACTCGAGCTCTTACCCCTGGCCGGAGTGTTGGCGCTTCTCACTGGGGATCCATGAGCTGTCGGACCGATGGATGTTCAACGCTGCTGCTGATGTGAATCAGACGAACAGACTCACTGAGCATGCGCGATAAGCATGGCCAAAACAAAACAAGCCCTCATCTGAGTCAGACATCAAATATATCCTTTAACATAAGTGTCATATGGAATGGAGGCGACTGGAGCAAAAGTGAGTTAACTTCACAAAAAAGTATTGTTTGTGGTGAGGGATAAAATATTTCTGAGCATACAATGAAAACTAATGTAGTCTTCATTTCTCTAAGGATTAAATCAAGAATTTCAAGCCAAAATGCTAACTGTATACTAATGTGTACATTAAATAAACATATGTGAGGTACATTCACTAATGTTTCCTAACCAGGCTCTGACATTACCTACATGTAGCAGAGTGATTGGCATTATATTTTGTGGCTAATGCTAATTTCTCCATTGAAAATGTATGATGGCCTTGCTTCCATTCTGGAGGAGAACTTTCTGTTTACACACTTTGATAGGGTCTATACTCCAGAGCTAAATGTTAAGTAGACTAGGCTAAATGGGTTTTAATGATCTTACATTTTTTATTAAGATCAGGAAACAAACAGCACAAGGCTATTATGTGTATAGAATGGACGTTCACATGTTAGGCTATAATTTGAGAAATAAAATCACAATGTTTCAGGTTTTGACTCAAGACAAGTTCAAGTTACAGTCTAGTTTCATATTTCATTTCATCTGATATATATATTTTCATCATTAGATCTATTATTTAGCCTACCTATAAATAGTGTATATATTGCCTGTTTTTAATTGATTGTCTTTGTACGGTGTCCTTGAGTGTCTAGAAAGGTGCCTTGAAATGGAATGTATTATGTATCATTATAATTATTAGACTAAGCTTTTTGAAGAACGTTGCAGTAATATCTCATTGGAGCGCCTTTAGCACAGTGGCATTGTTTCAATAAGCTTAGGTAATATCAAGATTTATTTCCGTCCAATTTTTCACCAACATCTTGTATCAATGATGGGAGAGTCGGACCACTGTGCAAAGCCCTATCCAGCACATCCCAAAGATTCTCAATGGGGTTAAGGTCTGCACTCTGTGGATACCAATCCATGTGTGAATATTATGTCTCATGCTCCCTGAACCACTCTTTTGCAATTTCATCTTAGAATCTTGGAATACGCAAATGCCATCAGGGAAGAAAATACTAAATAATAACGACAGAAATTCCATTCAAAAACCATAATGCATTAGCAACACACACTTAATTTTGACTACAGCATTTTTAAGTTCTCAATTTTGCAAAATATAACTATATAGACTCTATACAGTCTCTCCCTACCGGGGTTTTAAAAAAATAAAGTAGATAATATAGCTTTAGCACAATGGATTATAGTCTAAGCCACTTGAAAAGTCACTATTAGTTGCTCCATATTCCCCGCTCCCTGAAGGAACAGTCTGAGGTTTATAGCAGTGCCAGATTAAGCTGCCTATATATTTACTGTTGTTGGGCGCCTGGTGTGCTGGCAGTTATTTAGCCGGGATGAGCTGTTTGGAGGTCCCCCGGGGGCAGATTCTCCACCTGTCCAGATATTAGACCTTTGATGTGTGCTGGCTCTCAGGGCTGTTTTGGTGTTTAGCCACAGGTGATTTGGAATTGGTCTGAACTTTTCACAAGAGACCTCATCCTGAACCTCATTTCAAACTGTGTCAAAAATAACAAAGTGCTTTCCCCAAAAGTGACCTTTGTTTGAAGCTGAATGTGAATCTGTTCATCTGTGTTCACTTCAGCTCAACTTTACTTTTAGCCCGGGGCTTCTTTATAGACTAATAAGTATATAATAATAATTGGTGTAAAGCCTTGGCACAGACTTACAGCGATGTGGAAGTCTATATTAAACCACAACAAACACATCAGCCACACTTGCATTCATGCATATAGGCAAGATGGGAAAGTGTCTTGCCCAAGGACACAACAGCAGATTGGAGTGGGATTCGAACTGCCAACCATCTAGTTATCTGAAGCCCACCCCCGAAGTAACATAATTCAATTTCAAATTGTCCTCAGCTAATGCATCGCTGACATAAAATACAGAACAAATCAGTGAAAATGAACAAAAGTACAGGTGTAAAAAAATGAGTAATGTCAACTTTTTCAGAAATACATTATTTTATGTTTTATGTTCATGTAGACAAGCAACCATACTGTTTACAGGGCGACAATAGCAGCAATATTTGACACAAAACATTGCACCTTTATCAGTGTTTGAACAAGGCCTCATTAGGTTCAAGCTGTGCTGTCTCTATTAATGCGTGGTGAGACAAAAATAAATAAATATATGATTAGTTCGTGCAACAAAATTAATTTACATTACACTAAATGACTTCACACTATACATACGTAAATGAGCTCATCCGTGTTTAGTAGATCTCATTTGGTATTTTTACAGCTATTCAAAAGTTTAGGTCCTCGCTGCCTGCTCTTTCTGATGCTCATGATGCAGCCGGGTTTATTGCTTTGGTTGTGTTAAGTGCAATTACTTTCTTGTATGTTTTATTTCATACAAAAGTCATAGAGTTTTGAATTTTGATTATAAGAATTATCTATAGTGAAACTTTGAACATTATGTAACCGCAAAGTAATTTCAGATGGACTAAAATACAGTATCTTTTATCCTAAAACATGTACAGGTAATTTAGCCACATACAGTAAACCAGGGGTGGGCAAATTATTTGACTCAAAGGCCACATGGGGTTTTAAGTGGGCCGACTGATATTGTATTCTTTGTAAACTGCAAACATGAAAAATGGGACATACAGCCTTCGATCGGACCTCAGTGAAAAAATATATTGATGTGGAGTTAACTGGTTACTGCAGGTTATAACAACATGAGTGTCCATGTGGAGGTAACTGGTTACTGCAGGTTATAACAACATGAGTGTCCATGTGGAGTTAACTGGTTACTGCAGATTATAACAACGTGAGTGTCCATGTGGAGTTAACTGGTTACTGCAGGTTATAACAACGTGAGTGATGAATTGGCAATATTTGATCATTTCAAAAATATGAGAAAATGCTTGGCGGGCTGGATTAAAAAGCCCAAAGGGCCGCATGTGGCCCCCGGGCCGCTGTTTGCCCACCCCTGGTATAGACCCTTCCATGAATGATGCGTGTTTTAATTTCCACAGTACACTACAAAAACAAGAAGGGTCTATAGCGCCATCTACATTTCCATTATTCAGTTCACTTTGGACAATTATGTTAATATAAGCGGTGTGGTCTTCAGTCAATATGTATTTGCTTGCCTGTATGCAAAGCTGGCTAATGTTACCTTGGGTACACACGGTGACTGCTAATGTAAACAAACCATAAACTTCTTCTCTGACTTGTAAAGGAGGCACAATTGCAGGAAGCACATGAATGAAAATAGTCAATCATTATTTGAATAATATTGAATAATTCTCTTTATTATCTGCAAACACATTGAATACAGTCACAGAAGTAGAACATCCTTTAATGATATTTTTAATGTAACCGCCAAACCTCTAAACTGTCCATCAAATATGAAAGGAAGTGAATAGTGGTGCCCAAATTGAGGGGTGCATTCAAGCAGCTGTCAATGGCTGATAATGCCGGTGTGGGAATGCAAACTAAAGAAGCATCTCCTATGTTAGCGGGAGCTCTCATTAAAGGCAGGCTCACTTCAAGGCTGCGTCCACAGAAGAAATAATAATGTGAAAAAAATATCCCATACCACACGCACCCATTTCAAACTGCATCACATCATACCAATCTGTAAATATTTTAGCGTTTCCTGAAGATACATTATTTATGCAGCCTGTCATAACAGATCCCAAACAGAGAAGTCGTGCTGCCATTTTCACATATTTATCCAATCTGCAAGTCTCCAGCCGGGTCTGAATGGGGGCTGTTGCATATTTGTTATTGGGTAACGCTACGCTAAGCCATAAAAAGCCAGGAAGAAGAATACTGTTTCCAAGGTGCCCCCGGTGAGCAACGAACGGACAAAAAAAAACACACATACAAAAAAACTCACATCTCTTTGCTGTTTGTTTTGTTCAGGGTTTTTTTTTTTTGTATGACCAAGCTGCGCGCCCCCTTTGAGAGCGGAAACAATCGCCATGGTTACGATTCTGGCAAGGTCAGCGGCAGGAAGTGAATGCTAGGTGTTGATTGGACAACAGATAATTACACTACTCTTTAAGATGATGTGCAAACAGGACTTCTATTTTTTTTTTTCATGTGGTCTATTTAGGAGCTGTTGTAAAGCATTATCAGCCATTTCGAGTCGCTCGCCTTGCTGCCCTTATTACGTTTCTTTTATTCGGCCGGCTCGGTGGGGTAATCCTGTGGTGCGATAAATTATGTATAGTGCTGTCTGCTATCTTAAAAATAACCCATGCATCAACCCACGGGCAGCCTTTAAAGCCACTGTCAATATCGTGGAACTATCATGTTAATTACTTGTGAAATGCCATTTACTGCATCTGCAAATAGTAAGAGTAAAGCTTTTCCAATATATTCAGGTTTGATGAGTACTGGAGGACACTTTTATTGTCTGCATTGGTCTAATCCTTTTAGGGGTGGTGGGATGGTGGCCAGTATCCAAGAATACTGACAGGTTGGCAACAGAAGGGAGAGATGATCAAGAAACATTATTTACACTCAGAAGATTGAGCTGTTTACCCATCATGCAACTAAACTGAAATAAACATTGTAGTAGTGAACTTAATTCTGCTGACTATCCATAGAGTTAATGGTGCGTTCCAGTTGTACTCGGAGGTCGGGATTTCTGAGTTGTAAAAATCAACTGGAACAACCCTTGATGTGGGAATTCCTACTCAGAAACTCGGGGCAACTCGGACCACCCCGAGATGAAAAATCCAACAAGGCAAAATTAACAATATAACTCGTATAATATTCAATGATATGAGCCATTCACTTCTGTCAACCAGGTACCCGTTAGCATGCTGCTGTGGTGTATTTTAGCATCTCTAGTTACAAAATATGCTAACATCCCTGCTGTTGCAAATCCTGCTAACTGCTAAATGAAGCTGTTAATGTAATAGATTTGTTTATTTCCGAGTTAACAACCGCAACACTTCAACTCGGAGATTCTGTTACTCCAAGCTCCGAGGTCTGAGCTTCTAATGTTACCAGTCTTTGACCTCTGACCTCTGGCACTAAGACATTTCCCCCCAAAGAACCGCTGCTCACTGGATTTCAAACTATTGTCTGTGTGTCCACAATGGTCCACATGGCTTCAATAACCATATTCAATGTAACTTAATATTTATTCTTTATTTTAATGCTTGGTTTGAATGTAACTGATTGATGCAATGTGATGCTCATGAGCAGGTGGATACTTGTATCTAATGAAGTGGCCAGTAAGACCAGCATAACCAGCATAACCCTTGTATACATAGCGTTTAGTCCAGTTTCATGGCATGGAAGACTAGGACATGGGCAGCTTTCTGTCTCTCCTCTCCCTTGTGTGTTTGAGTCTCTGCTATCCAGCTACCATAACCTTTCTTTGTAATAAAACTGTTATAACCACTCAGTTGTGCTCTGCTTTTGGGTCCAATATAGTACCGTGACATTTATCATGCCATGCAGTAAATTGAATGTTGTGGAAGCCAAATTCGTACCTTCGGTTTGTCAGGGGTTAGTTAGTAAAAATCATGTGTGTGACTGTATACAACAAGGGAAGCACTGAGCCTATAGGGTTTAGAGAGAGACCAACCCACATGATATCAGTTAAAGTTTTTTAATTAAATGTGTTCTAGATGAGTAACAGTCTAACAATATCTGGATCTAATTTTACTATTGAAAGCTATATCTCAACTATACTCACATTTTCCAGTTGTTTATTTCAACATTAAAGCCATCACATTATTTCGTTGGGTGCACTTTTTTACATTACCGATATCATTTTCCTCCCTCTATCTCAAACATAACCACAAGCTTCACAAAAGGCTGCACAAATCCTTCTCTCGCTCTATCTGAAATGAAGGCAGCCGTTGACTTATCTTTTAATTGCACTAAAGCCGTGTTAGCTCAAATTCCCCTTCTGTTATATTTGAGCACACAGTCAGGATACATCTATCTATCTCAAAGGCAGACATACATATTTAATTGCATAATTAAAAAGCTGGTTAAATTCACTCTGGTGCTCTTTATCTCTTCCGTGAAAGCAGGTAGTCCAGCCGTAGAGTTATGGATCCACCCAAGCTGTGCTCAAACTCAAACCTTTTGTCCTGCTAGATGTAGCTGTGCTTTTAGTAAGCACACATTGTAATTGCACAATAAAGACTGGCTAAAGCACACATTTCCTGTGCACTGGGGTGTATATGAAGTGGAGTCCTGCTGCGCTGCAGGCGGGGTGATAGTAGTGCACAGTTCAGAAGGTCACTCCATGTGGTTGAGGGTGGAGGGCCAGGAATAGGCGCGTTACATCACGCCAAGCGCCAGATAATGGCACATTAACATGAATAATGCAACCCATGTTGACAAGTGGAGGGAAACAGAGAGTCTAAATATTCTATAAGGAGAGAATTCATAGAATAGAATAGCACTTTGAGAACTAATGGGCCGTCAGGTGTCACAGTGTATGATGAAGAGGAGGGAGAGTGTGTTTATATGAATGAGCTGATGTGTGCTGCCATGACCGTGCTGCTCGTTATTGTTCAATATGGGCTATAAAGCCTTTCCTTAAAAAACCCTTTAAATATATTCTCATTTGGGGCCCCATGCTTCTCTCACTATGCCTGTCAGGTAGAAAAGTGCCTTTTTGAAAATATAGTAAGCAGTGCATGTGGACTGTTCAATTAGATTTCCAGACAGTGGAAGTCTGGAGGAGAAATAAAGCTGTCACAGAATGTCCGCTTTTTTTCTGGATTGCATCTATTCATACAGGCTCTGACGGCATGCAGTGCTGATTGATTTGTTTTCTATGGTCAGCAGCAGGGAAGTGTAATTTGCAACTGCACAAGACAATTACTTTGGGAAAGAGCATCTGTACGAGGGCTCAAAAATATGTCTCCAGCATTTACATAAAGTTTCCACTCAAGTTTCTGCAGTTGTACTTCAGGTATACAGAAGTATGTTCACGCCACACTTTCAGCACTTGCCAGATAGAGATACAGCAAAGAACTCCAATCCAAAAACTAAATGAAGCGGCATGTTGTTGTAGAACACATGGGTGGCATTTTATCCCGCCATTTAACTTTGGAAATATGCACATC
The DNA here is from genome assembly GCA_036025475.1 of Philypnodon macrostomus. Lineage (NCBI taxonomy): Eukaryota > Metazoa > Chordata > Actinopteri > Gobiiformes > Eleotridae > Philypnodon > Philypnodon macrostomus. Next base: position 10,742 of record JAVQKC010088041.1, read on the forward strand.
CAAAACAAGTCCGTGGGATATCAGAGCCAATATTTTAATTATGACTTTTGGTGTAATGAAACAGCTGCTACTGCACACAGAGGTGTTTGTAGATGCAGAACCGGAGCCAGGAGCAATGTCGGCAGCGCGTCCACGTTTCATCAAAAAGTACACATTCAGATTCCATGGTGGTTTTGCTGGCTTTATATTCAAAACACATTTTCTAACTACAGGTGCAGGTGACAGTTTTGGGTAGGCACTTGTTGTATTTTGTATCCCATTTTCCGCAGCATGAATCCTAAATTATTGAATACCAATGGAGAACTGCTTGCATAGAAGTTCATTAGTAACACTTCTAGTCAGGTTTCAGCTGCTGGCAAATTGGGTTTTTACATTTTTTGGAGATGAAACAAGTGAACCCATTTCCAGTTCCGTTTGGGCCTGCAGCACTGATGCCCTTCATCTTTGTAGCCCTAGGTGAAGAGATTTCATCATTCAGGCTGACTGTCATTTTAATACACTATATTCTACACCCAGTCCTATCTTGGGAACAAATGCACTTACATAACCCCGCTATGATTCCAGGCCCACTGATTGTGATCCAATAGTGCAAAGAAGATGGTCCAGTTTTTGAGTAAATAGACTAGTAGTAATCCAGCATACAGATCCTTCTACCTAGTTCATAGATTTTTTTAAGTAAACTTTAATACTCCTACAATTTTTGGTCACTATGGGCATTGATTTAAGTTGTACAGAAGGAAATCATCATTATTATAAAATTTAGAGGAGCACATTTTATAGGGCTTTCTGTCAAGTTACTTCAATACTCAGAGATTACATTAAATTGGCTTTATTTTTTATTTTTTTACTTTTACTTGAGTAATTATTTATTTATTTTCACTTGAATACAATTTCATTTGTTAAAACACAATATCCCATATTCAGTTCTTAATGCATTATAACCTCAGTATGGACTGAGCCCCTATCTATCCATATGATCCAGTATATACGGTATAGCTTCATATTACCCAGGTCACGTCTCATCTCTTTCATCTCAGACAGACTGACCCAGTTCTGGTAGTTTTAGCGGGAACAGGCTGCAGCCCGCGGGGGAGGACGGGCGCGACATAAGGCGGCTGCAGAGCTCCAATGGTTCACGGTCCGTCCCACTCTCTCCTCCGCCTCTCTTCCGTCTTGTCTTCCCCCTTAAGTCATTACGGCAGCGGATAGCAGACAAGGGGCAATGGATGGCTTTCATTCCAAACGGGCCGCTTCCACTTGTCTGATCATTCAAGGTCATATCGAGCAGATCAATAGACGAGACGGATGTAGAGGGAAGTGGATAACGTGTGTCTGGAGGGGGTGAGGGTGATCGAGGGCACAGACAGACACACCTGCAGGGTCACATACAGTGCCTTATCACAGTGCAGCCATCAAACACTAGATGTCAGTAGAGTGCAGCTGTGGAGCGCCTGAGATTAGAATGCTCCTTTGTCTCTCTCCACTGTTATCTGGATCGCTAGTACAAGATTATAAGCAGTGTTTAATTGAATTGAAATCCAAAAATGTAGATTATACTCAAAACATTAAGGTTTTGTCAGATCAAATCAACACCAGGTACCAATCAGGGTGGAGTGGGCAACTTGAATATAAAATAAAATATTTTTGGTTGCTTAGCTATGAAATCAAACTGTTTTCACTTAAAGGATTATCAAACATAACTTAATGACATCAAATCTATCTATAAACAATGCTGTACTTGCCAGTGCAATGACATCCTAATATGAGCAATTTTCTTAATAGCAATTATATACAGGATGCATGACAAAATTATGAATTACATTTTCATCAGAACAATATCACTCATCAGTATCATTCACCCAGTAACATTATTTAATTTACATAAAGTGCTCAAACTGCAGACCTGTCTTAAAGGTAGCTTACTTTTGTACATTTGACTCACAATAAACCAGCTGCACCAAGTTGAGCTATATTGACTATATTGCATGTAAAGCTTTTCCAGTTCCATGCAAACCTTGGATTAGGACATTATACAGTCAGTTTTGTGTATAATAGTAGGCCTATGTGTTTGGCTTTTTCTTAGATCAGTGGCAGAGAGCTACTCATGTTTTGTAATATTTACCTGATGCACAGCCTATTTGAACATATCAAAAACAAACATGTATCTACAGATTTATAAAATGTTTGTGACCACAGCATATTTTTGCATTAAAACCAGTAAAATGGGTTTACCAGGAGATCTAATTTGACTTATCACACTTTAATAAAATGTATTAATCTTTTGGAGAGCTATATGAAAACTGGCTGGGAGCAGGAAGACCAAAGACAAGAATTACTATATGGATGTAGTGAAAGACGACGTGAAGTTAGTCCCTTTGAGAGAAGAGCTCACGAGCTTCTGGTTGGAGACCCCTGACTTAGATCATACACGGAATGGATTCAAAAATATGTGAATTTTTATTCCAGGTCAAATAGTATAAATCCTTTTTTTTGCCCATTACTGGTCAGCGGGCACTGCACCCTATTTTGAGGTAGCAAACAAGGTAAACACAATACAAGACAACAACCAATTACACCAATCCACTCAGCTATCAGTCAATGCAAAACCTACAAAGGCTTGGGGCCAGCCCGGTAGAGTGGTATGGGAGGTGTCACATAATCCCTGTCCACTATCATAACTTGCCAACACCATTTTGATGTTGGTACACATTTTAAACACTGGATGTATCCCACATACCCATGTTTTAATTAGAAGGTTGGCACCAGCAGCAACATATAGCTACTTATTCATGCTCCCAGAAGCATGCATTCTTCTTTACTTTCCTTTGTCTGAGCCCTTAAATAGTAATGACTTCATACCATGCCTAATTTGTACATACAATACAAATTTTGAATCTCTGAATATTTCCAAAAGTAAGCTTTGTGAAATAATGTTTAATGACTGACGGAGGCCTTGACTTCAAAAAAGGTCACATGTGTTTACAACTAAAACCTACTTGCCTCGTCTGCCAGCAAAGATTAAAGTCAAAATATCTTCATGTTTTTTCAATGCCACCATCTTTGTTTTCCCCTTGCATCTTTATCCCAACATCATACATATTTAAAAATCATATATTGTCTTTATGCATTGAATAAGCTCTATACAGATGCCTCTTCAAAGGTACCTTGAATGCACCAGTGGCTCTTTCATGTGGCTAAGTGTGTCATCAATATGAAACTTTCATCTGATACAGTGTCGCCTGTCACAACGCCTCACATCAAAGTGTAGGCACTATAGAGTACATTATGTAGACTGTTGGCCCTATTGAGGGTAAAGATTCATTATCATATCAATACAAACATTTATCATTGTTGTAATTACAGGGTCAAACTAGAGCTAAACCAGGACTAAATGAAAAATCAATCAGAACTCAACCAGGGTCAAACTAAAACTTAACCCAGATTCAATAGGTCCAAATTGCCAGAGTTTAATTAGAAATTAGAACTATAACAGATCTCAAACTGGTCTAAACCAATTCTAATACAAGCCTAAACAAAAATCTAAACTAGAACTAAGTCATGACTAAACTAAATGTCCAAATCAGGATCACTTAATATAATACAGTGTCAGCTTTCACACATACGCACACACATACACACACGCTCACACGCACACACACATACACGCTCACACGCACATACACACGCACGCACACACACACATGCGCACACACACACACATACACACACATACATACGCACACACACATGCACACACACGCTCACACACACTCACATACACACACACACGCACGCACACACATTCACACACACATACGCATGCGCACACACATGCACACACACCCACACACACACACCCACACACACACACACACACACACACACCCACACACACACACACACACAAATCTAATTCAAATAAATAAACAAAGTCTCAAACCAGGGGTCCATTTCACGAAGGAGGTTCAACAATCCCTGCGTTTGAGAGTTAATTCTGAGTTGATCTCCCCTGAGGTAGACAACCCAGACTTTTCTGTTTTACAAATCAGTTTTGGAGTAGAGTTAGATAACTTAGTGTTTATTCACCTTGAGTTGTAGTTGAGGGTACAAGTCTTTATCAATGGAGCCAAGAAAAGAGGATTCACCGTATGGCAACGTTAAACCAGAGGAGGCAGCCATTTTAGAGGAACGGGAAGTCATGTGACTGTGGGCGGGTTAGATTCAGGAGTGATATTTAAACTTTCTCAAAAGCATCTGAAGGATAATAACAATAACATTATACAGTTCATAGGGACGTTTAGAAGCACTAAAATACTATTTATTTGAAAGTTTTTATATTGTTGCGCTCACATAAAAATCAATAAAAGGGCTGTTAATATCCAGTTATAAAGAGCCAAATATAATGTTTTTCTTGGGACTGTTAGCTTAAATGTAGGGGCTAGTAGTTTGGTCCGACCTCTGTAGTGATTAGGAGGCCCTGGGTCAAAAGAAAAAGTTGTCTATTTATGCAAACCACCACACAAGCCAATAAATTATATAATATTTATGACTAATCTACCTCCTGCTTGGTACCTGACGATAACTGTGTGGGCTCTGCAAAACACTATTTTCTTTTGATGTTGTATGAAAATGACAATAAATAAATCTGAATAATCTTAGTTATCAAGCCGAACAATAACTCAATAGAGAAATGATTGTAATAGGCCTAGCTGTTAGTTGTTGCACACTCAGAGACTTCAATTTTTGAATGTGGCACTCCATGACAAAAAGGTTGCCAAGCCCCGCTCTAAATCATGTCTAAATCATGTCTAAATCATGTCTAAATCATGTCTAAATCATGTCTAAATCATGTCTAAATCATGTCTAAATTATGTCTAAATCATGTCTAAATCATGTCTAAATCAGGAATTAACCAGGACTTACCGTGTCATCTGTCATAACAAACTGGAACTAAACAAAATCTCAAACAGGTCTAAACAAAAACTGGTATATAGGTCTAAGCCATGTGTAAATATGGACTTACCCAGGACTACTCCATCTAATACAGTGTCTGCTCACATCAAAGTCTAGCAATTATGGATCGGTGAGTCGGAGTACATTATGTCGCCTGTTGGCCTGTTGAGGGTAAAGCTTCATTATCATATCAATACAACCATTTATCATTGTTATAATTAGACAGTTGATTTTGTATCAGCCCAGATTGGCAGATCCAAGTGAATTCCCTCCCAAACCCTCATCCACACCTCCAGAAGTCATTACTGTGTTCTTCTGTAATATTATCGCATGGCCACGTTCCTCTAGCTAATCTAATTCATCAGTCTAATAGGTCATAATTAATTGCTCCATTATTAATCGAGTGATGTCATACCTACACGCCCGCTGGAAGTATTATGGAAATCAACTGTCTGTCACCACATTTAGGTCTTTGAGGAATGTCTGTTGAAGTGAATTGAACATAGTTAGAGATTCTGTCAAAAAAAGCTAATCAGACACCAAGTTTAAAGTAAATAGCAGAATTAACCCAGGTCTAAAACAGGCCTAATGTATACCAGGTGTGAATCAGAAATGTGCCATGGGTAAATTGGAACTAAAGGTTTAATGTATGATGATTTGGTTCAGGATTTAATCAGAACTAAACCAGGACTAAAATAGGTCTTAAAAGGACGTATGGAGGATGTACGTATGCAACATTTAGTGTCACTGTCACACTCAACAAAAAAGCATCATTGAATGTAATAAAGACTACGTCTGAGTCACTTTCCAAATTAGCTGTGTCATTAGTGTAACTATTAGCACCCAAAGAGCGTTGTTAGCAAAAATGCTAAAAAAAAAAAAAAATCAATCAAGAATGACTCTTTTTCTCTTCTCTTCTTCCCCTCTTCTAGTATTTATAGACTTTGAAAACAGCATTGTTTTTTTTTTTCAGATATTTGCTTCAGTTTTCCTATAATAGACCACACCGGGAAGCCTATTATTTGTTTGATTGATTGTTTTTTGGTCCCACAGAGTCCCATATTTGTCAATATGATATATATTCTTTTTTCAGAAAGTCTATTTAATAGTCTTCTAATGGACAGTTAAGGCTACTTCATCTAATATTTAAACAATGCATGTTATACACAACCCCCCTAATACCTTTAATGAGATCTACATTAAAAAGAACCATCGGGAATAATTAAACAAAGCAGATCTACTGTCTACCAGGTCTGAATCTGAAGTGAACAAATCTATACTAGAACTGAATCAGGCCTAAAACCAAAATCACAAACTGCAAAATACTCTTAGAAAGACCATTTGAAAGCACCTACGTACCACAACTGGTCCCCACAGTTTGAGAACCCCTGCTTATCTACACTAATATACAATGTTACCATACGATTACTCCCCGATTACCACGGGGTCACTGGGTTCAGATATCACTGCGGAGGATATTACGCCACGGTGGGACATGAATATTTAACTGTCTCATTCTGTTGATGCTCTCACTTTGAGCTAACTTTATCCAGAGGAGAGGATGATTAGCCCCGCGGACAGGGCTAACGACCCAGGATGGATTAGACTGGATGGCCATTGAATATGCTAATGACACGCACTGGACAGTCTCAATTATGCAAAGAAGTCAGGTGTGGAGGTTTGCAGGTGAAGTCACCCATACCTATAAAATGCCCATATACAAAGATGATCTCATTGGCAACCGATTTGGATCTCTAATGTAATGTGTGGAGTGCCCCCCCAAGGTATGCTACGGAAATGAAAAGTAATTACAGTTTCAATGAACAAGCTTTGTACGACATCTTGGAAAAAAAATGGTACCAATTAGCCCGGAATTATTATTTTTCATGGGATTTGGAATCTTTCTCTAGTGTTTGACCAGCTTTGGTATTTGTTAATTATCTGAAAAAGCACACATTTCCCACTTAATATTAAACACATAAATTATGTTTTTGTATGCGCTCCCACTGTCAAAACTGAACTGAAGCTTACATTTACATATTTTACATAAAGGATGGCCCTGAATGAGAAAAGCCAAACGCAAAAGAAGGTATTTTTATGTGTGCAGATAGAAGCGTGTGTTTTCATTCAAGCTTTTGATCTGAGAGCTAAGGTAATAAAAGAAATAAATAAACGCAGTGATAATTTATTTGGACACCGTGATTCATATCATTTCAATAGTTCTTATGCAGTTGTGCTAATGGTCATACAGCAAAAATAATTATTCAAAACATGAAAGCATTAGGTTTTTGGCAAACTCTCCTGCTGCAAAAGGGCTCTTCTGGGATTGATTAGAGCCATGTTTCTGGACAAAAGCAACCTACCTCAATATATACTTCCAGTGTACAAATGCATACTTTAACCACTTTACCGACGTTGGCACAGAACCTAGTCTGAACCATCTGCCCCTTTGTTCCAAGCAGCATTGTAACCTTTCCCAGATAGTGTGTCTGCAGCATTTTCGACATATCAGTCAAGTTGTGTGTTATCGCCGGAGCGCACACATGCTTGTATATATCCAGCTAGCTTTGTGGCTTGCCAGACGTCCATTTGGTTGGGGACTATTGCCAAGGTGAGGCGGAGGTCAACCCTACACAGCTGAATCATTGAACAGCAATGTGGAACATGTGCATGAGCCAAGCCTGGCAGAGCGAAAACACAATGTCATCATCTGGGTACACACACAAAAAAATGCACCACCCGTCCAAATTTTACAAGGCAATTTAAGATTCATAACACATTTTACACCACTTCCCATGAATTCTCTGTTTACTTTTGCAGACAAGCTGGGCTCGGTATGAATTAAAAAAAGAGATTTCCTAGTATCCTTTTGCACACATGGTGGTCAAGGCTGATCTTTTTTCAACATGGAGGCCAAAGATGCTCGGTCCCCACTGAGTGTTCCAGCTTTCATCCTAGGATCTGATCAATAATGGATGGAACTCCCACAGCCTTGCAGGCAGGGATAGCTTGGAAATATAAAAAATAAAAATGAAAAAAGTTGGAAAACCAACCACAATTCTGCCAGGGGGGAGAGACCGGGTTGCATGCTTGGGCCGCCAATTAGCAGCCAAGCATTTTACAGTCACTGCTGCGTGCGACTCTAGACATATACACTTTGGAACGCACTAACAAACCACCTCTGGAGACCCGCTGACCTACTCCCCTAACCACTTTATTGATCTGTGGGCCAAAGATGTGAAAGCCTATTGAGGTCATCATTAATGATTCATCATATCCAGAAAATGTCAAATGTGGCTTGGGAGCGTAAACACAAATGCGTCAGATGTTATGGACGCATAAACATGGCATGAGCTTTGAAGAAAATCCTCCATGCATCTATATGAATGATAGATGTGAGGAAGGAGGAGGATGCTGGGTATATGTAGAGATGGCTATCGCATATGGGTGATGCAACTGTTTCATCACAATTTGTTCTGTTGCCTGTCACTCTCTTAACTCCAAGACCCTGCTGAGAGCTTCATGTTATTCTGAATAATCTTTTCACTTGGCCATTACTGTCTCTCTGTCTGTCTGCCTTGCTCTTGGGCCTCCAGTACAGACCAAAGTGATGAATGCAGTATGGGAGTAGAATAAATTTGACTTCTAAAGGGCCTATATATTATGCGAAATTGACTTTTCAGAGCTTTTATCAATGTTCTAATGTTGCTTCTACATCAAACACATACCCAAAGTTGTGTTTTGTTTCAATTGGCCATGTTTGAGTAATTCATTATGATGAACTATAGTCCTGAAAAGACCCTATAAGTCATAATTAGAGGCTAAACCACAAATTGGGTCTGCCTGCTGCTGCACTGTCAACAAAAACACAGAGACAAACCCATACCAAATCTATCTATCTATCTATCTATCTATCTATCTATCTATCTATCTATCTATCTATCTATCTATCTATCTATCTATCTATCTATCTATCTATCTATCTATCTATCTATCTATCTATCTA
>JAVQKC010088046.1:0-49686 GCA_036025475.1 Philypnodon macrostomus
TAACAGTTGTAGCACGTATGGGCAGACGTACGGGGCAGACGTACGGGGCAGACGTACGGGGCCGTTTTCGCCGATATACACCTTGCTGTCGGGGACGACAGCACAGGCCTAGTTAAATATATTCAATAGTCAGATTCATGATGATCTAATTGGTTCTACAACTCTGGGCTTGGTTTAGTCCTTGTTGAATCTGAAGTAAATAAAGGAACTATTTCTGCCTAATTGAACCTGCATCAAAATATGGCAATATTGATTTCGAAATATTCAGAACACAATATTTATTACAAGCAGAACAAATATTTCTTCCGCGCACCTGTATGATGAGAGGCCTTCGTTCTCGGTCTGCAGCAAGGTAACCAAGGACAACCTTCAAGACTCGTGTCTGGAAAACAACCAACCAACCAACCATCATACTGATGACAATTGTACTTTTTACATATGACGGTAGAGAGAGATTCATGTCCTTACCTGGTATTTGTATTGTAGCAACAACATTTTATGAGTCATAACAAACTGTGCTTTTTTATTTGATACAACTATATTTCCAATTATTCTCCCCAAAGCATCAGGTCTGAAAAAGATGGCAGCAAAGAGGTGAAAATGTAAGATACCAGATACATTTAAAGCTGTAGTCGGGAGGTTTTGTAAAATAAGAAATTGTTAAAACCCTTAAAAAAAAGGCTTGACCAGTTGTAGTTACGTCCCTCCTCTGGGCTCTACGGCAACATCAAATCAGACTTTGTGTGGGCTATCACGTTACTCAAAAACTCAAGTACCATTAATCAAAGTAACCCACAAACTCAGATTTGATGTTTCTGTACAGGTCAGGAGAGGGGCTCAAATAAAATAAGATAATTCTGACAGATTCTTTACAATCTTTAATTTTATGGTGTTGTTATTTACCCAGTGACAGCCTGCACTAGTCCAATGAGCACACTGTCAATCCAACGCTGTGGGACGTTCTCTATAAGCTTCCAGCACACCCTCTGCCACACCATATCAGAACGAGTGTATTTAGATAAATGTGGAGCGAGCACTGCCATCACAAGACCTGCAGAGAAAAATATTGAACAGTGTTGTAGGATGAGCAGGTCATAAAATGTTAGTTATATCACAAAAAAATACAATACAAAAATGCAATGTAACCTATAAATCTATCACCTGGTTCTGCTAAAATACTGGACTTTCTTAACAGGCTGTACCACTGTGGCATAAACATTTTCCACAAATCTCACCCGATGGTCACATATTCCTAACATTTTGTGACTAATTTATACTGTATATCAAAAGATAACACCCCACTTATCAGAAAGAGGTTACAAAAGAATGTATTAAAAATACAGTGCACATACCACAGTGGCCCTGGATACACACTTTTCCAAGTGTCTGCGCAACAAATGTCAAAGAACAGTCTTTGCTGCCTGTCGAAAAAACAATTCACATTTAAAACAACGTATAACAGAAATGAGATGAAACAGAATCATGTGCGATATGGCGATAAACGATTGTATTGTAATATCTAGTTATAATGATCTGCTAATCTGGGAAAATGGTTGAATTGTGCTACATTTATGATCTTCTCTTCACCATTTTTACTGTAACCATGCCAGTGTTTATATTAGTTCAAAAATATGAATATTAGATTGAATGTACATTGAATTTTTATGACAACACTGATAGCAGTAGTCTTCCGTGTAAGACAAAAAATACAACTAAAAAACTTGATCAAATCAAATTCGGCTTTGATGATTTTATCGCCCACCCCTATTTGTGATCACCTTTTAGTGCCTGGCAGGTTCTCTCCAGAGCCGAGAGCATTGCTTCAGCCAGTAGAGTGTAGTAGTGCTGTGGAAGAAACAGTGCCTTGTTGTTAAGTTGTAACTTGTTGGCGATAAGGTCAGGGAGGGCCGCTATTCGCCCAATCAGGGTCTCTCTAAACTGTGGCGAGTCAGGTGGTCCAGTCCCTAAACAGTAGGACCACAGTAGATCATTGAGCCGGCCACTTTGAAGAAACCTCTCTGTGATGCTCAGCAAGTGGTCCAGATTGGTGCTTGGGCTGTAAAGCATAAGAAATAATAATAATAATAATAATAAAAAAGAAAATAACTATCAGGGCTTCATATTAAAAGTAGCCAAACTGCCAAATGCTGGTAGATTTTCATTCTGGCTGGTTCAATCAAATGTATTTTGTAGGAATTGAATTGAAAATTTTATTCTATACTTCACATTGTGCCTAGTAACGTTTGAAGAATATATACCACAGTGGCTGCAGTGAATAGAAAAGTAACTAACTGTGGTTACTATGACAAGTCAGCATTTGGTATGTTTACATTGCACATTACGCACCTTAACTTCACAATTCCATCCATAAGGACAAGCAGTGCCTGTTCTGGAGGACCTTGAAGAAATAAACCATCCCATAATTGTGTGCGCTGGGCTGTGTTGAGGACGTGAAGCCAGTCTGCGTGGATGTTAGTGATGAGAAACTGCAGCGTACGGGTGAAATGATGTCTACTAAATGCCTCTTGTTGAGGTGAAGAGCTTGAACACTCCGGTCCTTTGTCCAAGAAAGAGTTAAGTGTTTGTAGAGCTTCAGTAATGTCATTTTTATCTGTGGATGTGCTCAGAGTTTGAAAACACTGTCCCACTGCAAGACGAACCTCTGCATTCGGGGTGAGTGACTCCATCATTCATTTATGATCTAAAATACATACAAACACAATGAATGAATGAACGTACATTCAGTATATAAAAATGACAAGGAAAAGATAGATTCTCAGTAGTGGTATTGTCCAATTTAATATAATTCATATTCAAGATTAAAAGTATTTTTTGTCATATGCACAGTAAGGAAACACGTTTACCCGTACAATGAAATTCTTACTTTGCTGTCCACTTATAAATGGTCAAATAATATCAAGTATGAAATATATAAATGATAAAAAAGATAATAGAAAAGAAGCATGATAAATATAAATACAATAAAAATAGAAATATGAATTATGCAGAACGCAATCTACTTTTAAAAAATATTTTAAGTTAGATCACAAAATGACAGAGATATTGAAAAGGGTAAAAGCTGAGATCATCATGACGATTCAATATGAACGATATATCGAGATATTTTCTGAAGCAATATATCGTACTACAAATCTTATGACAGGCCTACATTCAAGAGTTTTTTTCCGTTATAATACATATACGTAATAAATGTAACAAGCGCCAACAATTGCCTATATAAATAAACAGTGCATTCTCTTTTTAGCAGCCTCCATGGACCTAACTTTACGAACCTGATCGTGCTAAAGCTTCTTCCACGTCTAATGCAGGCAATCATAGCTTCTTTAAAACATACATAACAACATAATATTTTATTTATTCATTTATATTGTTTCACGTTTTCGAGCCTAGTCGCGCCATGTTTGTGCTCCACCAAAATATGTCCGTAGTTACTTCCAAAGAGGCCACATTAGTTCCTGGGCCTTATGCTGCATTCAAGACAGCAAGCTCTTTTTGCAACACTGCACAAAGCAATAGGTTAATGTTTCAATCACGTAAAAGGTTTCTTACCGATTTTTGAGACTACATTTATAAATATTCTAGTTGGATAATATTACTGGTCAAAAAGTGAGTAAATTAGTTTAGAGCAGAGATTGGAGCATTATGTCACTGTGGTCAGTAGGTCAAGAGTTTGTAGCGTATGTGTAGAACCTGCAGGTGGAGGATCGAGAATATACTTCATTGTGAAGAGACGGGGCAGACAAAAAATTACCACACAATATGTATTTTTATTTCTTTATTTGTTTTTCTAATCTTACTTTCACTGCTTACTGTAAAATCTGTTTATCATTTTACAACGACTGGAATTACAGTAACTCCCCATTAACAACAAGGATCATCTGAGGACCCTCAAAATAATATACAGCTGTAACCAATACTGATATAATTTATACATCATCTTTGAAAATAAGAATTTCTCTTTTCTACACTATTTTGTTTTATTCTTCCCATGTCACATAATGGCAAGCCATGTACTAGGACAGTAGTGCTGTGTGCCTTGAGCAAACGGTCTTTGGACACTGGAAGTGAGCGTGAAGAGAAAAAGTTCACAAAAGGACATTTCATATTTACAGATTTGATTCACACGGTCAGTGCTTTTCCGACGGCTCATCAACAGGCTTTGATTCGAGGCAATCAGACACAGAGGCACAGTGTTTTGACTAGAGGCCAGTTCGCTCCCAGGACGAGCTGTTTTTTACTGGCACGGGTGACATAACCAAAGGTGATACTGGAGACCCTGATAGATAATTCAAACATCTTTCTTTGGTCAATTTGAAAACAAGTTGAAAGGAGAAAATTCATTAAAGTGCAACCACCTTCGACGAAAAGGGAATGTTTTCAACTGTGGCCATTCATATTATACTCCGTCTCTGTCTGCTGTTGATTTCAATGCAATTCTTAAATAATGTACTGTCTAACATCTTACAAACGGGTTTTATACTGTAAGATTAATATGCAGTGCCTGCCTCCAGCTGAGAAGACAAAATCTTTACAGTGGGATGAGCTCACGGCCACATTATTATTACTACGAGAGTGTGACGACCTCAAAGAAAACACTAGCAGGACTCAAGCGTTTGCTCACTTATAAACACAATATAAATGTAAATAATAATGTGATTTCCATAAATTCTCCATCTGGGATTATTATTTTTTTTTACAAATCGACTAAAGCCTTCTCTCTCCTTTACAAGTTCAAAAATACCAATATACAAATTTTCAGCTGAGTAGCTCACAGAGAAGCACGTTGTTGTTGTCAAAGGGTGAATAAATATCTGTGATTAAAGAATGAGTACTGTACACGCTACATGCTAGAGAAGAATACAGACGAGAAAAGGAGCGAGGATTCCCCACTAATATAAAAATACCTAGAATCTAGAATGAGTGTAGAAAATATTTTACATGTACAATCAGGCAGATGATCAAATTCAACACCATTAGAAAGTCTTTATATCATTTAGTAGTCTATAGTCCGGTGAAGAATGCCATCTCCAGTAGAAGTCGGTAGAGATATCCCACTTTTGAAGTCAGTTTTGGAGAATAAGAAATGTCCAGAAGTAGTCGAAGATTGCTGTACAGAGCATCAGTCCAGCTCTCTTTTGCAGATGTCACTTTCTTGCCTTATTGCTGCTCCATTTCTCTTTACATTTTGCGAGTGCTTCCATTCATCAGCATTAACAAAATCTAATCCCTTTACAATAAACACTACATAAAAACAAAAATACAACAAAACTTAGTGCAACGGTATTTCTCCTCACATACACCCAACGTGTGTCCGAGTCAAAAAATATTTAACTTAATACTTTTGTGTAGTAAAACTCTAACCTGGATAAGCTTGCTCCCTATCACTTTCACTCAGCCAGGGGGCACTTTTCAAGCGGGCTATACATAACCTAAGTGATAAAGCGTTAAAAATCTACATAAGACTTTTGAATGACTGATGAAACTAATCAAGTAAATGCCAGCACTCTTAATAGGAATAGCTGTTTCTCATTGCAGTGTCTATTCAAGCCACTGTCTATTCAAGCCAATAGTGACCCTTTTTCACTTGAGGTTATAAGCCCATCTGAGTTGCGGACCCTGTTTCATTGTAAAAAAATAAATATGAAGCAATTACAGCCACTTTGTGTAAGACAAGAATCACTGCGTCCTTTGCTTTCTCCCGCCATTAGTGTATTTGTATGAGCAACAACGAAAACTCAAGTGTCACACCCATGCCAAACCCTCCGGGTGATTTGAAATCCCCGTCACGTGGGTTGATTGCATAAACTTGGTTATAATAGGCAACACAGCAAACATCACACAAATTCATGAAGCCAAGTTGCCATTTTAGGATCAGAGCTTCATATAACATCAAATTGAAAATCAAAATTCAGCTCTGTCCAGTAGAAAACATGCCACATTTGCACTCCTTTGAAGTGAGGCATGTCGTTGGAGACTTTGATATACGAGCTTTTGTACTTTGATATTGACACTTTGTAATTTAATTAATTGGAGGGCTTTTGTTTTTAGCAAGGCACACATTCACACATTTTTAGCAGACGTAGGTTCCTCTAGCCACAAACATGGAGGTCACCAGAACCAAAGTCTTTTTAGGGCTAACACACATATGCTCACAACCACAGATTAAGGGATATCTAATTAATAAGAGCTTATTTTGCCACATAAAGAATCATCTTCATGGTGAGCTGAATGAGTTGGTTGTATGGCTGAAACGATGTCAGATAAATATATATTTTTTTACACATTTTCTTAGTAGTTTATGTCCAGTATTTCGACGTGCGAGTCTGTGTGTCTATTTCACTTCCAAAATGGAGGGGTTGCACTCCATGATGGCCACAATGATTTTGTCGATGTAGTCTTGGAGACGGTAGTTGATCTCTTCTTGTTTGTGGACAGCCTCCATCAGCTACAACAACAAGAAGAAAATGATTTAGTAGGGATGCAACAATATGGAAATTGAAATGCCCAGTTTGGGTGATATCGATTCCAATTGAAATAACTGCATTTAAATGTATTTATTAACTCATAAATGACTAAATGTAGTAAAAAAAATATATATATATATAAAACAGTGAGATTTTTCTAGTTTTTATTTTCTGGTTGTATCTAATCTGATGTTAAATATATAATTATCTCATAGAATTAGGGTGGTTAAGTAGAACCAGATGATCTATAGGTTATATTGCATTTTGGGAACATTCAAATCTCCCTCACCTTTTCTGACTGAGCCGATTTATTAAAGTATTTTTATTATTTAGATATACAAAAAAAGCCAACATGATAAATTGTTTTGTGTTGTTGATACAAACCTCGGTGCGGGACACAGAGCTGATCTCAGCGGCCAGTGAGTCTGAGAAAGAGGCTGACATCAGGTTCTTGGCTCCCTGGATGCTTAAGTTGATGATCTGTCCGTTCAGCTCGTCGTTCTGCTCCTTCAGGCTGCGGTTGTCCTGAAGAAGTAAATAAATCAAAGTTGATGATTAGGTTATTTCTGTCATAACACTCTTCCCAAACAACACTCCTTGAAATTATCTTAAAAAGTACAATTTCGTCGTTTAGATTAGGGATGTTCATTTGAAAACACTTTTCCAAAGACTTTTTAACCCACTAGTTAATATAGAATACCATTTATTTTAAGTTACTGCCACATAGGTATCTTACTGTCAAAAATGTCACACACTGCTGGTTGTAGGCCTCCTCTAAGGCCACCACAAAACATAAAGACAGTCACACTTAACACATTCATACATGGGCAGCATGGACCAAACTGTGAACCTCCTAGGTAAGCAACCTCTCTGATGCTAAAAACAACTTATTGTGATACATGTTATTGCATATCTTCTGTAAAAATGTCAAACTGATAAAAGTAAATAAGTGATAAATGTTGAAATGTACCTGTTTGAGCCGTTTGATTTCCTGCTCCAGCTCTGCCTCCCGTGTCCTGGTCTGATATTCCTGAAGTCCAGCGCCGGGCGTCCGACCTCTCTTAGTTTCAACCTCTAACTTGTACAGCTGTAAGTGCTCCAGTTGTTTACGTAGGTCTTCAATTAGCTGCAAGGTGAAGAAGTCCAGATGTTAGAATATTAGACATATAAAGACAATGACAAGAGTTGAAGTGACTGTGGTGCCATTTAAAAACTGTTCCATGATATGAGAAATAATCTTGGATATTTAATAACCATGTTAAGCAGGATTTGGTTCATTATTTACTAGTTAAAACTGCTTTACAATCAAAACTTAAAGCACAAGACAAGGCCAATGTAGGACTAAATATCAGGATGTTTAGTCACAACATTATCATTAAAAAGCTATGGATTTTAGCTATGCGGTATTATGCAGTTAGCGCACATTGCAATAACGATAATAATTGAACAATATAATGTGCAGGCCTATTTTGTACACACTCCTACCTCTTGAGTGTTCTCCTTCTCTTTCTGGTTAAGGTGGCGTTCGTGGCTCAGCTTATCGCCCAGTTTCCTCCGCGACTCCATCTCATCCTGCAACCGATCTGACAAGGCCTCCGTCTCATCTTGCAATTTCCTCTTCTCCTGGTATATGAAAAATAATGGGGGAAAAAAATGTTAGCTCAAGAAATAAAAGATGGTAAATAAATATAAAATCCCGGATCGATTGTACTGACCTCTTCTAACCTCTCGATATTGGCTCGTAAACACGGGACACACGACCTAAGCTCACTGTTCTCTTCATCCAACTGCTGCAGCCTGGAAATCAAAAACACATTTAGCAAGGACTCTCTATTGACTGTAGCAAGGTTTCGACAGAAGGTGGCAGTATCGAGCCATCATGTTATTACAGTCGAGAGAAGCTGGTTTACATGCAGAGCTCATTCAGACTCAACATGGGGTTTCTCATCTAGTTAACATGCAGAGAAGAGAAGGGTGATCTGCCCATCTGCTGCATTTACTTTTTGGTA
The DNA here is from genome assembly GCA_036025475.1 of Philypnodon macrostomus. Lineage (NCBI taxonomy): Eukaryota > Metazoa > Chordata > Actinopteri > Gobiiformes > Eleotridae > Philypnodon > Philypnodon macrostomus. Next base: position 8,495 of record JAVQKC010088046.1, read on the forward strand.
TTTTATAGTGTTCAGCCTTTGTTAAAAAGATCTATAAGGCTAACAATAGCCACTAATATATTCGGCTAATGTACTCAAATATAACCAATTCCTTTGTCGTTATCAATGTATACAAAACATAGGCAGAATCTCAACTTGACAGCTATGCCTCTGATATCCACATTCACACATCATACGTTAGTAGATTAGCCGACATATACTAGTCACTAACTTTTGTGACTGGTATATGTTTTGATAGACCAAAACAAGAAGCTAGTTAGCAGCAGAGATGAGAAGATATTTCTAGAGACTGACAATCGATCAGAACATCCAGATACAATTCCACATGTTCTACTTGCAGGTAAAGCACGGAGATATACAGTCATATAGGGGTGTGTGATATTGTGATAAAAGATTGTATTGTGGTATGAAGTTATGGCGATCTGCTAATATGGGAAGATCGTTGGATTGTGTTACAGAGTCATTTTTACTGTAACAATGCCAGTTAAAAATAATAATGATAAAAAGTACTAACATCAGATTGGACGTACAATGAATTTATAGTTAAACATTGTAGCAGTTGTCTTCTGTGTACATGTATGTGAGCATCTAAAGAACTGAAAACCCAAACAATCCATCATCCGTAATAATATCTCATACCTGGACTGTAGGTTTTCCATCTCCAGCCCTCTCTCCCTCTCCAGTTTGCTGACGGCCTCCTTGTGTCGCCGAGCCTCTTGTTGTAGTTGTTCGTCCGAATACAGCTCCTGCTCTTTCAGCTGCTCATCGAGTGCATTGGCCCGATGAACCAGCTGCAGGTTCTCCTGGCGTAACCGTGCGTGCTGCTCTCCTGATGCCTCGGACTCCTTCTCCAGCTCCGCAACCCGCCGCTCCAGCAATAGCACCTAAGAAAATAGAATACAAATGAATAGAAATAACAAATAATAACAGGAATATAGTGCAATAAGTCATTCCTGAACTATGCAATCAAATCAGTCAATCAGTGAATTAAACATGTAATTTGTAATATGTATTCAAAATATGAGGGATGCACACCATATCTGCTCAAAATCGGCCGATATTCACAAGGTTGACTGATATCTGTAATCCTATTTATGGATTAATAAATAGATTTAAAAACAGTCATTGCATCTGTCTCTCAATCGATATATATCGGCCAAAATGGTAAAAATCAGTATTAGCCTAGTCATTTTCATATTGGTGCATTGCTTAAAAATAGATCATAATTCAAGTTCATCAAACAACATACCTTGTCAGTGATGTCATTGTCGGCCAGTTCAAGAATGTCCCGCGTGAGGTCGCTTACGGTGTCCAGCGTCATTGAGCTGTTCTGTAGTAGATGCCTGCACAGAAACAATTAACTACATTAACCTGACTAACTCTTTTCAAGCAAAATGTCATCCTAACACAAACCAACTGCAAATTCAAGAAACAGTTTTGCTTACCTTGCTACTTTTTTGCTGGACAGCCTCTTGCCAGCACTGGATGGAAAGATACAAAAAAAAAAACAGGAAAATGTTCAGGATGAGTAAAAGGACAGAGGAAAGAGAGCTTCATCCCACTCTCTACAACTTGAGCCCCAAAGTCAAACAACACTTACAATGGAGCCATATTGTTTACACACCACGGCAATCTAACACAAAGCAACACAATGCAATGGTAACTAATAAACAATGTAGGGTCCCCATGTTTTTTGACAACAGTACCAAGATTTACTGAAGTTATTAGTTTTAAGGTCACTTCTGGAGCAAAATCAGCAAGTCATGGTGCGGGGTAGTACATGAAAAGCCTTGTATGATGAGTTCTTGTTGTGAAGCAGATAAAATGCAATGCAAAACCGATGATATTAAAAAACAAAGAGCACTCCCACCTACCTGTGAAGTATTTCATTTTACATTTTTGTTTACAAAGGATGGTGTCAAAAAACGATTATCTAAGAATAGCTCATTGATGTCTATTTTGATCAATATGAAAATACTATTATGCTATAAGATGATTATCTATAGCCAGATGTGGGTACGTGTGTCCAAATTTGGTACTAAATTGAGACTATTGATACTTATTTACCTTGTGTTTTAGTGTAGAGCATTGAAACTACTCATAAAAAAGCTGCTCAAATGTAAAAAAGTGTGTGTAATTTTCCAAACCCACAGCTGTGTATGGCAGGCTTGTCTAAGATTTGACAAAACCTAGGGAAATATTGCCTTAAAATGGGCTCTCAGACCATGCGGCTCTGTGAAAGCTTCACTAATCTGACACTGCATGCACACACATTTGAAGATGAGGTGTGACATGAATGAGGTGTGGCTTCAACACAGCAAACACGATCACAAGCAGAGCGGGGCCAACATCGTGTTACCTAGTCATCTCTAGAAAATTGAGGCGAGTCGAGAGGTCTTCGAGACGAGTGACTTGTTTGTGACACTGGCTACAGAAAAAGTCCAGAGCCTCCTCCCTGAGAAAGCTCTGAAAGCGGTCAGGGAGAGGGGCGGGTCCACTGGAGACAGGAGGAGAAAGACATAGAAGGAGGGGCAGTGAGTGACAGAACAAGAGGGTGTGCTGCTGTGGTGGGACTAGGGGTGGGTGATATGGTAAAAATGTCATTTCATCAATTTTATTAAGTCAATATCATGATTGATGACTTTGTATTTTTTGTCTTATACGACTTCATAAAACTACACATTAAATGTACAAAATCCAGTGTTCATCATAATACTTCATACTAATCTTTTAATTATATGAACACCGGCATTGTTACAGTAAAAATGTCGATGAAGAGCGGAGCATAAGTGAATGCACAGTATCATGATTCAATGATCTTCCCAGATTATATCGCCATATTGCTCACCCCTAGACAAGTGTGTATTTAGTATCAACAGACTTCAGTGTCAGGGCTGGGGCAGGTAGACATGTGGAAATCGTGTGAAGGTGGGGAGGTTGTCCCAATAGAGGCGGATAAACAAACACTGTAATTATAATGGTATGAAGTTACACAATGCCTTTACACGTGCTTTACCATGTTAATATTGCAGAAATACTTATGTGATTTTTGATGCAAGTTTAATTAAACAGATATAGTTCCTTTATTTACTAGTTAAAGATAAATACTTATGACTAAACAAGGACTAAAACAAGGCCAAATTAGGACTTAAGGAAATCATGACTAAAAGTGGACTACATATATGTAGTCACACCACATTTTTATTCAATGCTCTAATAGAAAAAAAATATTTTATCAGTGCACATCTATGTCATGTTAAAGACCATGGCGATACAGATGCTGTGTTTGTGGATATTACGATAATAAAAAAATATATATATATATATTGTGCATCCTTTTTTACATTAGTCTATTATTCACTCACTACACGGTAACACTGGTAGTGGTAAGCTACCCCCTTCGTCACTGCTGACCTGGGGCAGACTGACCGCAACATAGCAGCCCAAGGCCTCATACATTTAGTCTCCTGCCTAAGGACACAATGAAACAACTGCCACCCTAATAATGTGGTGATTTAGTTTTACTGATAACACGTCTCCCTGTTGCCATTCACCTTCACATTCTTGGAGTAAGGCAAGATGATTAGATATTTAGTTAACTAAGTCAAAATAAACTACGAAGCAGGAAACGCAAATCCCTGAGCTGTAAGACGTGATATAAGGAGAGGCATACAGGGTGAAAAAGGTAAACAGTTTGTTCCAGAAAGTAATTCATCTCTGAAGTATGTAACACACTGGCACCGCTTCTGTTTATGTAAAGACTGGACCTTGAGTACAAGTCATTTGGTGGTCATAATACGCCGTGTGTATTGAACTGAAGCCTGACTAAAGAACAGAGGTGGGTAGAGAGTAACCAATAGATTTACTCAAGTAAGAGTATTGTTTCTTTTAAACAATGTTACTCATGTAGGAGTAAAAAAAGTACTGGGTGGGAAAACATAATGTCAGATGTATTTTTTATTATTTTGTCGTCATCAGGTAGAGAAATTCCCCCCCAAAATAACTAAAAATACTTACTTTTTAACAACATATGGCTATATTTAGACTAGATAACATACATACAGTGAGTGGTTAAAAAACTAAAGTACAATTTATTCAAAATGTTAAGTAAATGTAACTGATTACTACCACCTCTGCTAAAGAGTGACTTGTTGCTACATTGGTATGAGAATTGTGTGCTATAATATGTAGATGGAGGTGTGTGGGTGGGTGTAGGCTCAACATGTGCAAGTGATGACCACCATTGGAGCAGAACACGGTGACGCATTCACACGAGTGGGTGAAGTCAGTAGGAGGCACTTTTTGTTTCTGTGTCTCTGATTTGGACGCCATAACAACCGAGCACATTTCTGCTTAACATGTGCGTGATGTCATCTGCTACATACCAAATCTGGACTTAATATGGCTTCCGTGACACAATACTGTAACTACAGGGAACGCAGTGTCCCCTTTTTTCCAAACATTTGTTTAATCATTTCTTACGTGTTCCTGTACTGGAGCTTAAATCAGCAACTATGGGCCTTAGGTAGCGTACACCCTTGACACTGGTTAGTTAGTCACCGGGCTACATGTACAAACAGACAACCATTTGCTCTTACATTTATTTACTAAGGGCAATTAGACTCACATAATCTTCTAACACAAATATGGGAGGAAGATGGGAGTACCTGGAGAGAATGCACAATAACACAAAGAGAACACATAGACTCACTTTCCTATACATTTAGCTTTTAGTTGTCAGAGTTAATTCAAATAGATCACCCTTTATTATTATGAAGAGACACCATCTTATAATAAGTTGTTAAGCTGTTAAAAGCTTTCTGGCAGATCATGGCGGGAACAGTGGGAATAAGACATTATATAACACAATATTAAGTGAGGGGAAGGAGTGAAAAACCACTACAAAAGTTGCGTCATCACAAAGTAAGGCAGCCAGTGACAGATGTTTTTGGGTTGTACAACTTACTCCAAGGCCAAACTTGTATTCAAAGCTTATGCCTCAATTCAACAACACAAAAATTACTTTCCCAGCTTAACGACTCAAACCCAAAGTCGTGAATTTAAACAACCCCGTATTCACACATGTATAATCTTTAGTTTATAGCAAAGATTAATAAATATTCCTTTCCTTTATCTTGCCTTTCCCCAAAGACACAGATAAAAAGAGGGAGTGACATCTCGAGATAGTGTTACCACTGTTTGACCTGACTGTGTCTTTGTTTAAACAAAACATTTCAATGTTGACATTTCGGCTTTGGCTTGGGATGCCGTGTTCCGTAATGCGGATGAACAATTGCTGAATGTTAATGTAATGTATCAATTAGACTTCTGCTTCGGCATCCCTTAAACTTGGTTGATTGTAAATGGTGTGTGGTTTACCTGGGAGAGAGCAGGGCTGATCCATTGACCTGCTCTGGTGGTGGGGAGAGACTTGAGCCACCATTGCCTTCCGTTTCTTCTACACTGGTTTCTAAAAGCAACTCTGACGTGTTACTTTCCCCAAAATCTTCAAAGTGCTCCTCTTCTCCTCCAATGACAGTCACTAGGGAGTGGTTGTGAAGCTCCGAGTTGAGGGAAAACCTAAAAACACACAAGAGACAATATTGTTTAGTTGTCCACTTTTGTTGCAACAGTGGTTATTTGTAGCAAAAGGGCAGGTATGTCCGGAACAACGTGATCTCATTAATCTTGTATGATGCAGAAATGGTACAAAAGAGTTGCAATTCATGGACAAATAAGACAAATTAAGATCAACTATTGTCCCCATAGGGAAATTTGTCCTTTGCATTTGACCCATATTTGAATGCGGCTTTTAAGAGCAGTGGGCACTCAGGTAACCCTCCAGAGATCATAAGCCAGGATCTAGCTGGACAATTAGGCCTGTATTGTGCATGTTTTAGGAACTAGGAAACCCAACCAGACACCGGGAGATCCAGGAAATAAACTCAAAACCGTATTCCGATTGGACAAGCTTTTTGCCACCATGACACCTAACATATGAATCTGTCATTGGTAGTATATCTTTACAACATTACAAATGTCCAGATCTACAAATAAGCTTCTCTTGGATGGCCACAGACACAATCTGTACAATCACTTCTGTTCAAAGGTAATCTGTTAATTCACATTAATCCCAAAAGTCTGCTTTAGCCGTGTCTGATACAGCTAAAAACACCCAAGAACTTCATTCTTCATTGAACAGGAAAGCTTCTTTTGCTGTTGCCTCCAGCACACAGGATGAGGATGTCCAAATCAGCAGAAACCACTACACCGCTTTCTCAGCAAACAACAACACAACCCCCAATTAATCAGCGCCTTACGTGTTTACATGGCTAAAGTGCTCTATTTGGCATTTGATCAAAGAATAAACCAACATACTATTTCACAAAATGCAATATAACAAGTTTTTTAAAGTTATGGTCAATGGGTAAATCTACGTAAATACCCTACTCTCAACATATGCTATAATATCACTGTGGCATGAACATATTAAACTTCATGTGTCTATTCTTCCATGGTTTTGTGTGGTATATCTAAACAATAAATAGTGACCAGCTCTGCCCCCACTTACCCCTTTTTGAGCCTCTTACAACTGGGCCCTCTATTGAGCTGCCGCACACACAGCGACGGTGAGGATAGGGACCTCATCTTTACCCGCTCCGCGCTGCCCTGCCTCTGAAGCCGGGGAGCAGCGGGCGTCAAAACTCCAGACAACCAGAGGGGAATCCTGAAGTTTCTCTGATCACGCCAATTCAAAAACGAAAACTCGCAGCAACACAAAAAATGGCAAAAAAGTCTATGTTGCTAATTAGCTGTCAATCTGAGTGAATGACTGGAGCCACAGAGGGCTCTCTATCAGTGGGTTAATCTGAGCTGACACTAAGAAATGGCCGTCAGACAGTCTGCTGACAGAGTGTGTGGGGACATAGGACAGAGCAGGACAGAGGAGAGAGGGGGAGGCTAATCCTGGACAATCTTAATCCTTAGTCCAGCGCCTGTGCCTGGCTATGACTATGGACTCAGATCAAGGTTAGCCAATAGTACAACAACACATGACCTTAGTCAAACCTTACAAGTGTTGATAAAGAAGAACAGTTGTATGGTTGCCGTGTCTCCATCAATCTGCCCCAGGGCAGCTGTGGCAGGGGTCCGTTTAGGTATCTTGAAAAAGTGCTATATTGTTTGAAGTCATTATAATTAGTAATAGTGTTGGCAATATGTTTTACCTTATTTAAATGAGTTTTTGAGTGGCATGGCAGCCCACAAACTTAACTATTGGTCAAAGTGGTAACCCACAAACTGGGGAGGGACTAATGTTAAAAAGAAGGCAGATTACATCATAGAACATGTTCTCATTTTAGTAACTACAGCTTTTACCTGCCAAGACTTTTAAATCCTAGAGCTATAAATACACAGTTGACAAAAAAATCTCGGATTATTTTAACTAATCTATTAAGTCTCAAACAAAGAGTGTTTTTTTGAAGAAAATGGTTCAAAAACACAGTACATTAGTATACATTTCCAGACAGCACTGGACTTCAGGCACAATGATGAATGAATGAGTAAGAGTGCACGCGGTGAGATTAGACCCTGACACTGAAAAAACAAAACAAAAAAAGAGGGGAAGACAAAAAAGGGCAAACTCAACACTTCCTGGCATTCACGTCTCAATCATAGCAGGGGAAATCTAAACACACCATGCCAAGAGGAGCATCAATGGGACAGTTAGACATGCCCCTCGGTCAGCAGCCACAGCACTTCCTCCCGTTTCGGCCCTCAATACTATGTCTAACACTAACAAAGAAGCACAGAAAGCAGAGGTTTTACAATGTTAGGTCTGTAGTCAGATAAATATACGGCATGTTTTAATATGGACATTTAGCTTATTGACAATTGCTCAGAATTCCAGGTATGGCAAATCAATAAAACGTCAATGTAGTAATAATAAAGTTATTTGAACCTTTTACATTGTTTTTTAAAATTGTTCACGAGGGAGGCAAGGTGGCAGATTGATTAGCACTCCTGACGCTCTGTGGAGTCTGTATGTCCCCCCCATGTTACTATGATTTCTCTTCGTCCTCCTGCTGTCCAAAGAGATAAATGTGAAGATGTCTGTATAACTGAAGTATAGTTAGCCTACCGTAATTTACATCATAACGCAGAAGATTACAAAAGAACATCTGAGTCACTTCTTAGAGAAACGATAAACCATCCAGACTTATCAAGTGATATGAATTTGTAGCCTCATTCTTCATTCAAGGTCTCTCGTTCCTAATCAAGTTCAAGCCATCTCTGAAAGACTCTCTCTTTTTCAGTCATACAAATGTACTCATACCACAGCTGGCCTACACATACACATCTGGAATCACAGTGGGAAAAAATACCATAATAATAGTATAGAATTCAGGGCCGAGGTCACTAGTTGTGGGCTATATTTAATCTGGCTGCATGATGACCCACATAGTACCAGAGTGACTGATCCAGTGTTGGCCGCTCGCTGATAAATCATGTGATCTTTGCTGTGAGATCTGACGCACATTTACAGTTAACTCCAACATTATCATGATTATGATTCACATGACAGCAAAGTAATACTAGTAGTTTCAAAAAGAGTGTCAAGGTGATTCAATAAATAATCATTCTACCTCAGTATCTCTGGTTAGTATACGATAAGGGTGACTGTGTAATGTCCAGCATTTGTTTTTTGAGGCCACAGGAAGAAAATTACTAAACCAGGACTAAACCTTTACTTAATACTACACAACAACAATGCATTATATTCTTCTGATTAAAAAGCCCCTGACATCTTTGATCATAATCGTGCCTATGGTCATGGCTGAAGGGGCTCATGTCGTCGAAGGTCAAATGATTTTTCTCAAACTCAAGGATGCAAAAAAAAAAAAAAAAAAAAAAACTGGGCCACCTAACCACCCCGTATAGAGAGACAGATTGATGCAAAACGGCGAGTATGTGTCAACCAAAAAGCTACTGTGTCTAGTTTGGCAGTTATTTATGCTCATAAAATAGCTGAAACCCTTTAAATTGAGAAATCCTGTATAAAATGTGATTTGTTTTACAATGGACCCCAAAGAATCACTGTTGTAGTTTTGAAGGTAATACGGACCGGTTGCTGCTGTCGTCGGGGTCGTGCAGTGTGGTCTCAATGCCGCTGTCCGTCTCCACATCTTCGTGCATCTCCGGAGGAACCAGGGCCCCGGTGTCTTCATCAGTAAAGGTCTCACACTCACTGTAGGTGCTCTCGGAGCCTAGGTACGCACTGTCTGTCACCTCGTTTTGCTGCAGAGAAGAAGGAAAGAATAAACAAATGTATCGTATAAAACAGAGTGATATTTATTAACTCAGCATATCAAAATTGGATAAAAAAATAATGTAGTGGTCAAAGCTTTTGTGTCTTAAGATTGCAATAATCTTAGATACAGTATTCAACCTCGTGTCAACCAAACTTTAGCTCCCAATGCACCATTTAAGGTGAGCATTCACATAATCTACAACAATCCATCTTAAAGGGTTGACAAGCCAGAGTATTCTTGTGGTCCAGATAAATAAAGTTGAGGCAAAATGTAAAATAAAATCTGAAGCCAAAATAATATGCAGATGGTTTGCTATGGTCACCCTGGGAGGAAGAAAGGAAAGACGACTCAAATCATCTATAAACAAACATAAATAAACAACAAGCTTGGTCTATAGTTAATATTAAAGACAAGTCGTAGTAACCAAAGCAAATAAAGTCCGGCTTCAGCTTCAGCAACACATCAGCGCAACAAGTTCACTGCAAAAGCCAAATGCCTACATCCATAAATCAATGGACATAAATCAACAACAAACTGAAGGTACAATACAAGAAATGGATGAAAGTAAGGTATAATACCAGTCGACATGAAGCATCAGGAGCGGGGCAAAGGGGACTGCCCACCATACCCACAACCATGGTCACCAGCACAATCCTAGCTCTGCCATAAAGCCCGTATATGTCCAATGCTTTCTCACCTTAACTTACAGCAAGGCTGAAGATGAGAAATGAAATAACTATGTCACACGTCGTTCCGCTGGGTGGTCAGAGGGGAGGAGACCAAAGTCCAAAGCACAAGTTGCCTAGTACCAGCTTTCTCAATTTAATCTTCCACGGCTCCCGGGAGTTCACTTCCTGACTTGGAGTGACTGACAGTGTAAATGATTAAGCCGTGAAATTCATATCTCAAATGACAGATTTACATGTGTGCCCAAGGAAAACACACCATGGCAGAACATTAGCCTCAGTGTTATGATAAGAGTAGCCTTGTAAAGTGGTTGAGGGCGGGGAAAATGTACAGTAAAAATGCTATTGAAAGGTGGTTTTAGCTACAGGGGAAAATGGGGAGGAGTGGGCACGGTGTTTCTCCTCTGCCAGGCGCACCTTGGCTGTTTTGAAAGCAAACAGGACGAGAACAGCTTAGCCATTGAAGACGAGGAACCCTTTTTCTGCCAAAAAATGCAAGCAGAAAAAACAAGGCCAGGGACACAGGTGTGGCATGGACTTCAAAAACGTACACAAACTCCCCCAGAAAGCCTGCTGCCTCCGGGCCGCTGCCAGTAAAAGCCGCAGGAACACAAATATTTTGGAAATCACTGTTAAATTCGGACATGTTTTCTATGTAGAACACAATTTATCTTCTATTTTTGTGCATTTCAAGTACTTCAAGTTTAGCAGAACCACACTGTAATGTAATCAGGGTTATGAGAACCATTAAATGTAATATAATAATGTTTTGTACTGTAAAGGTTTCTTGTTGTAGCTATACATGGAACAATGAACATAAATTACAATGTTTGCGGGTAGATTTCACTCATTTACTTTTATGTGCAACATTTGAGAGGCTAGAGCAAGATTATGTTGCAATGTAAAAAGTGTAAACCTAGATGAACACAATTTAATACCCCACTATAAAATCAAACTCTTTTAAGGTCTTGATTTTGACACCATCAAATTGAATACCTTTTAAATATATTTTTGTATCCCAATAATGCACAGAAACTAGGCCAGACCACTTGTTCCCGTGCTGCACTTCTTATCCTTACCAAATGAGGGCAGTGATAGTGTGCTGCAGCTGCTAAAACAATCTCCACTGGCCTCTCTGAAGTTCCAAGGGCAGACAATGGGCCAAGGGATTTTACATTTCAAGACGCAAGCAACAATGAGGTTAAATATACAAGTATCGTGCACAAGAGGAGACAGGAATGCAAGAAATGCAAACCGCAAAGTGTAAAAACACAAGTCCGCACACATGTCAAAATCTCCTGGCACATTCCATCCAATTCAATATTTGCCAAAGAATACTCTCAAAAGTACAGGCTGCCAGATGCCACTCAGTGTTGGCCAAACTGGGCTGTTCGGGCTGGGGAGTCTTCACGTGGCGGTAATGATAGCCCTACGAGCCACTCGGTGAATTACAGTGGGGTTGAGTGAGAGTGCACGACAAGTTCAGTACGTGACCCATTATACTGTATCCATGTGAACTGAAGCTGTTAACATACAATACAGGTAAAGCTGCAGTCTGGAGGTTTCCTAAATTGAACTTGTTAAAAATCTGGTCCTGTTCTATGATGTAAAGTAGTCAATCTGTCATAATTATCATTTTACTTTAGGCCTCTATAGCAACATAAAATCACAGTTTGCGGGGTACCACTTTGAACAATAGCCCACACAAAATTTGATGTTGCTGTAGAAGCCAAGGAAGGGACTCAAGTAAAAGAAACCGATCACCTACTTGACATTGTGCTTGACATCATATTTCTTGTTTTAGGAAACCTCCAGACCACAGCTTTAAGCCGAAAATTATTATGCGAGTTTATTTTTACTTAAGTAGCCAACATAAGACATTGATGGTACTATATAGTGTCAAAATGTTTAAAATTATTCTTTATTTCTCTCTTTTTATTTTGTAGCATTTTGCTTTGCACATTTCTGCTGGTCATTAAAATATCTATCCTTTTCCCCTCCAACCATTTCTTTACCACTTTGCCCATGTTTTGGTTTGATGTCCAGGACCAGGGTATGAAGAATTTTAGGCTTAAATATTATTTCACTGAGAATCTCACCTCGTCGTATTCTTCGGGGCAGCCCACAGCTCCGTCGCCTGGACTGTAGTTTGCACTGTACATCTGCGGCTCCGGACCTGTGCATAAGGAGAGGGGAAGAGGACACGCTTAATGTGTGCAGAACAAACATAGAGCTAACAGCAAACACACAAGACCTGTGGGTAACGCATTGGTGTCCTTGTAGGCTATAAACAAAGGCCACTGAAGAAATGAGAAAGGCATGATATGAATTATGGCCAGCATTAGTTTATTGTTTTGATTCAATTTTCAAGAAAGTTCATTAATGGGCCATGGACGTTTTTGTGGATCAAGATTACTAGAACAAGTGGAACCAGGAATTTTTCAAAATATTATCTACAGTCTTAAATAGGGGTGACCACACAAAGGCTTTGTTTGAACAAAGCCTTTGCAGGACTGATGCCTTGATGAAGGTTTATATTGATGCTTTACTACTGCCAAACAGCTGTAAAATTACTACTTAATGTCACTTAGTATAACAAGTGGTTTGTTTGGAATTCCTTTTTCACTAATAATTTATAGTTTTAAACCCCGATTCTTACTCATTTTTAGGGAAAAGGGTGACCTTGCAAAACATTATTTGTTTGATGAATGGATATTAAAGCCTGTGTTATGCTTGCTCTAGTACTAATCTAGTAGTTAGTTGTCAAAAGGGCACAAATTGTGTAACTATAATGCCTGTAACTAATGTGCTATATGGGATTGTGTTCAGGCCACTGTCAGAAAATAAAACAATAAAAAAACACATTAAATGACCTCAATCTGTTAAATGCAGACACAGGGCCTGAAATAAAACCTGTGTAATGTTAGAGAGGACAGAGAGGACAATGTCCCAGAATGCATTGCGACTGCTGTATCAAGTAAACAGTGCTGTGAATAGCACCCAGCTGAGAGAGCAGAGTACAAACAGAAATCTCAAAAGGCTGCCGGTAGCCCTGATGGTTTATGTGCACCCTTCTCTCTTACATAACATGCCGTTTTCAGCCCACATATAGGAGAATAAACAGCAGCTACCTGCGAGTCTTTGAAAAATGAATTATTTTAATGCAGACTGTTGGTTTTTAGTCTCAACAAACTTGCCTTAGCCACAACAGGGGGCAAGGCATTTCCATAGCCTGCAGACCTGTCTTTATTTATGCTAGCCTTGGCAGTAACAAGCTCAATTATAAAAAGTTGATGAAAGTTTAGGTACTGGAAAAACAAGTTCAGTGATGTAAAAGCAGGTGTTCTTCTTGTAAGGAAATCAGGAAGCCCAAATTTCCCATCAACTCGTCCTCTGTGTAGCCAAAAAAGAAACTACAGAGTAACACGGGACAGGGCGAGTCTAAATTATTCAAGTATTCTGCCCCACTCCTATGTGAAACCGTGCCAATCAGCCATGTGGCTCAGGCTTCCCAGTACATCATTAATACATAGCCGGAGTAACTGGAGATGTGCGACCCAGAAAGCCTTGGGGAAAAGTGCAGTGAATCGATAGGAGAACGAATCAGGCATCATTGTGTTGTGTCGTGGTGACGTCAGTGTGGCCCTAACAGTGTGTCAACATAGGTAAACTCATGACGCTGAACTGCAATTGTTTTGGTGCCACTTAAGTAAATAGAAACCTCATCTCTGACGAATTGGGGACAGTAAAAAAGCTAAACAGGTTGTCATTATAGTCCTGAGGCAACATACTAGTCACAGTGGTGTCAGAGTTTTAGTTTGACAATCTCTCTGTTATGTGAGTAATGTCAGTGATTTTGTTACTACCCTTACCAGTGAATCTCTCTTTGTTTCAGTTGTTTGACCAATTAATTTTGACATAATGTAAGTAACAGGTCAAGAAAGAAAGTATCTGTTTTTGAAATAAATTAAGAGCACTATCTGGATATCTGGATATTCTGAGTGTTTGCAGTTTCCTGGTAATGTCGTTACTGACAGTCATTAAAAAAGGATTAAATTGTCATTAACATAATTTAGCTCAACCCTCAAATTAATTAAATTCTTAACTGTTATTATTTTACTTAGACATTAACTTCCTCGTACCATATGTGTTGAGAAAGTGGACCAGTAGAGCAGCATTAACTTTTTAGGATAAAGAACTGCATACTGTATTAAGTCCAGTTCAACAGAATGTGGGTCAGCAGTATATGGCTTTTTGTAAATCCCTCTTCCCTCTGAGATGGTGCACAGTGTGGTATCAATATTCGATGCCATGGGGAATGCATCGAGAGCCAGATGTTGAAGAGTAATTGTAGGTGCGGGAATGTGCAGCTAAAGCATTCTGTAGTCTAGAATTAGGTTAGCGGCAGGTTGGCTAATAAAGAGCAAAGATGTTCTTAGAAGGATAGATGACATCACACTTAGGCATTTACCTTAGGCTTGAATAAGTAAATGCAGAACTTACAAAGACAAAAGCTACAAAATGCTTAAAAGGAGGCCATTTGGGGACATTTAGTAATATTTACAACACACATGGCTTATTATTCAGAAATTAAAACAAATAAAGCATATAATCTCTCAAAACTGAACAATTAGCTAAAACAGCTTATTAAAAGCAATGTATGGTTTTATTTCTGGTAAGCTCCGATTAGTCTCTGGCGTTCTCTTTCCTGGCAACACAACCTACATGGCTAACAGAACAGCAGGAGCGGCAAAACAAAAACAGAGTGAGCTTTTGGAATTGTGGCGGCGAGTGAATATAAAATTACAAAAAAAAAAAACAGATCAGAAAACCACTCCAGGGATGATTTTGATGAAAAAAACACTCAATTTTGCAAGTACTGGGCATGTAAAATGTATGTGATAAGTACACACCTCCATTGCTAATTGCAGATATCCCACGATGGAAGTCTTCAAAACTAATCACTCCCAGGCCGCTGGGATCAAGAAACTTGGTCAGATCTTTTACCTAGAAGGGAAAAAACAAGAGCATTATATTTTTTCATCCTAGCAACAACATGGTTTATTAACAGCAGTTAAAACTTGCAATAGATGCTTTATGATGTAATAAATTATGTAAGGATGTTTGTCTGCACACAAGAGGAAAAAGCTTGTCTGCAATGTTTGCATTCTGACTTCAGTGGAACAGTTAACCACATTCAAAAGAAACAAATCAAGCGTTTATAGACGAAGATGCCGCAAACAACTACTAAAAAGCCATTTTACGGTCATTGTCTACACAAAGACGGTTTTACTGCTGAATTGCGTGCAGCCTATCATGTGCCTCTAGCAGCAAAATGTCACCAATAAAACAGACTCCTGACCTTCCGAGATTTGCTGAGCTTTTGTGTCAAGGGATTTCTTCATTTGCTGGATTTTGGGCAACAGTAAGTTTACAAGGATTTGGAAAGAGGCGGTGGATGCATTGACAGAAAAAAAATCAAAGCAGAGCAGGAATTTGCCAATCTTGTAAGGTTGCTGGACTTAAAAACCTGGGCCATAATGCATAAATGTTTCACAAGAAGCAATATAGGCAGAGACACAGCTGCACCGAGCGCTCAAGTGTAAAAAGGGTTACGTAAGTGCACCTAATGCTGTATATTCCTCCAGCCGTCTCCTGGCAACAGGAAGACGTCCGCTCCACCAACTCCCATACACCGAATAAAACACTGTGATGAGTAAATCTATGTTTTGTGTAGAATGTAGAAAATGGCACAAAATGTATGCAATTAATTCATATTTGTAATCCAATCGAAGGGTGACGGAGGATGGGGGAAATCAATCTTAAGTTGGGTTAGCATGTTAATTATAATAAAAAAAAGATAAGTAAAGCATTGTTTTGGATGTTCATTCAATTTGTAGTTTTATAGTTTTATGAAGACATTGATCGCAATAGTCTTCAGTACAAGACAAAAAACACAAAGTCAACTAAATCATGATCTTGGCTTAATAACATTGTGATTGCCCACCCCTAGGTTAAACCAGGACTAAATGAGAGCTAAACCAGGGCCAAACCAGGACTAAATGAGAGCTAAACCAGGGCCAAACCAAGCTCTATGGGTTTAATTGGATTTTTACCTCTATATGCATATTGATTCACTTCTGACTGATAATAGAGCTTTTGAATGCATTGATCAATAAAAACATTTACAAAAGATATTGACCTCTGTGACGTCAATGCTGCATACGGTCATTTGTGTGTCCACTTTTACTACTGCATCATGCTTGCTAGAAAGTAGTCTTTACCCCGACTTCTGAATGGCGCCATGCAATCAAAATCAATTTACAGAAATAACAGACTAAGCCCAATGTTGTCCATCACCAATGACACTAACCCATTATTACGACTATAATTTCAGGCATGTAACGCTGACAAAATTAGCTGGGAGCGATCTTTAGCTGGGAGCAAGTTCAGTGAGGGTTTTGTGGTTGCTCTTTACATATTCTTTGAGGAAATGGCGCATACAAAGTTGAATGTGGCCATATACAGTGAGCCTTCTCTGTCTATTAAAAAAACAAGCTGATCTTCTTGGGGATGCGGCTTTCCTAGATAAAGCATGTCCCACAATGCACTCGGATTATGATGTAGTGAATTAAAGCCAGCTGTATTTGGTGAGGGGAGGGGAAGCTGATCTCTTTGTGGTTAAACACTGTAATTATGGATGCCCAGATTTATTTGCCCGTATCAGCCAATATTTATTGCCAAAATGATAACTACAAAATCCAGTTGGCTGATATTTAAAAACAAAAGAAAAATAATGTTTCATTGTTTTTCTCCACTCTACATATGTAGCCTATATTTTACGTCAGGTTTAGAAACAGCCAGAGAAAGAAAAGCCAGCAGACATCAATGGCTGAACAAGGAAGAAGCTAGTATGAACCGGTATTGGAATCTTTATTGGCCAAACTGGCAACTGAAAAATCGATATTGGCCTAGACTTTTGATATCGGTGCAGCCCTTGAAATGTTAAGGTTAACATGTGAAGTGAAGCCTCATTCTTATGCCATCTATGCAACGTTTCCATACTACAGGTTTTTTTAAATTATGAAGAAACGTGTCTGCCAGAACAAGTAGGCGTCTGCATCTCAATTCGGCTTTCCGTTTCGCAAAGCAGCATGGCAGTTGACAGGAAATACTTTTTTCCAAGCTGCTGTTCAGAAACACCCCGCCTCGGTGAGGTGACAAGACGCCAGGGGCTGCAGCAAGTGAAGTAACTCTGCAAACTGTGGTTCTGATATTTAAACGCGAACTAGATTTCAGTGGACACTTCTTGGAGGCACTAATTGTGTTTTGGTCATATTTAGACATTGAGCTGTTAAATAATAGTGCATTCATTAAAACATTTTGATATAGTTGCATGTTATTTTTATGAACTATATTTTCTATGAATTTATGTCCATGTGGGGCTACCATAGATTCTAAACGGCTGTAGAAAGGTGTAGTAATGGTCATTTATACATATACTAGTAAAAAAGTCTCACCACAAAGTCATATATCCCTAACTAGTCATTTCAAATTCAAGTAATGTATGTTATGTATTTGTTTCTCATAACTTCACCACTATTAGGCTAGGACAATATGGAGCTTCCAAATAACAAAGGTGCAAAGAAGTATGTCTGATAGCTGTTAGCAAAGACTATGTACATGAAACTTTCTGGCTTCAAAACAGAGATTTAAAGCTATTAAAAGGTACCCAGTGATGTCATTCCAACACAGAACGACATCAGGCAACCACAGTGAAAAAACCTCACCCAAACCAACTCTGTCATCTCTGTTCCACTTCTTACAGCGCTCTGAAGGCCCTGTGGTTTGTCAGTTCCCTCCATTTGTGTCTAATCAAGGCCAGGGAATGCCTCACTGCCTCCACACAAGCCACTGTTGTGCATAACCTCTCAGTCGGTGTCTTTCCTGGGGCAACTCTTACAATGGTGCACAAGCAAAACATTGATAACCATTAGATGATGTCAAAAGGCAGGGTAATATTTGTATAAAGTTTGAATATAAATCATTGATGGGTGTACAAAATTGAATGAGAAAGTGGGACAACATGGGAGTACGGGGCATTCCTTTGGGGATTAGAAAAGCATGGAATAAAAGCAGCGGGTGAGGGGCAAGTAAAGGGTGTTGGGTGATAAGGGTTGACCACAATAGCCCCGATTTTTGTGTCCAAAGGGGGTCAAACAAGAGAGTGAAACTTCGGCGGATAGACTAACGAGAATGCTAAATATAAGGATGTCTCAGGACAATTGACACATTTCAAATTTACAATTAGCTTATTTTATGGACCAATTACCTATTTATTACCTATTAGACTAAACCTAACTAGTAAAAGGTGAACAAGGTGCATAATAAAAAATGTACAGTCATACCAACGAAATTGCAATAGTTGATTTGGACTTGCTATGTGCAGAAACACTGTCGAGTTTATTTGCTCGTGTTTACATGAGGAGATTTCTCTATAAAACCAGTAATAATGTAATAAAGTCTGGTTCATCTGCAGCGTTGGAGGCAACATTCCACGATGCTCATATTATCTGAACCACACGCTGCAATAAATGTCCTCATAAGCCCCACTATCTTCACCATGGAATATTTCAGCAGGAGACATTTGCATGCTTCGCATAGAGGCGCCAGCATGCAAAAACCTTGTGAATTCCTTCCTGCTTTGTGTGACAAGCTGAACAGATATTTTTGGTGGTAGGTGTGTATAAAACCTGCAACTGGCACATACAACAAAAACATAATTACATATATTTGGTCATTAAAATTTAAATGAAAACAAATCATATTCAGAATAGACCTGTTAAGCAATTACATATTAAGCTCCTTCCGACATTGCCTTGGATTATGTGCGTACTGTAGCTGTCATATTTTGTCTTAGCTCAATAGGCTTATAATAATTGCTGTACCCCGTGGAGTTTCTACATTCAAATTGCTAAAGTGCTGTGCAAATAACACTATGGTGAAATGTAATTAGAGTCAGCTGATTTTCTTTATTTTATTTAGATGTGGCTAAAAATACATTGAAATTTTATAGGCATTCATAACTGAGTCATCAGACCCAATCACATACAACATTAAACCTACATAACCAAGAATCAATTCTGTGGCAGTACTAAATGTCTAAAATGTTGATTATTATATTTTTATTGCTACAAAAAAAAAATAAAAAAAAATTGTAAAACTAAACCAAAACTGCTCACTCAGTACATCTACAAAATATTTGTGGAAAAGTGGCTCCTAAGATTAAATGGATTCCCCAAATTCCTGGAGATAAAGCTGTCTACTGCCTGGGTTTTATAGAAGTGATGAAGGCCAAAGCCTGTCTAATCATTCAAGTCCTCTTTACAGAATATACCCCCATATTTCTGAATAATGTATTAATTTTTTTCACCAGAAGTGAAGTTGGAGAGACCTTCATCCATGACATATTGTGTGGCTTGTAGATGAGTAACAGTAGCAGAATGAAAGAGGTAAAGTTTCTCTGGCTCTCGTAAGAAAAGAAATCTGACCAGAGTTTCCTGTAAGATCGTAAACTGGCTCCACTAGCTTTTAGGAACAAGATATCTCATTCACGAAGACTTACTGTAATCAATCTGCACAATGTGTTTAGCTCTCCAACAAAAACCTTCTAGACACAGATACAATCCAGAAACTCACACAAAACACAAAATAATTACATCTGGTTTAGACCTAGTATAGATCTGGTTTAGCTCGGTTTAGTCCTGCTATACGCCTTTCTCTGCTTTGGTCCAGGTTTAGTCCCAATTAAGATCTGGTTCAAACTTTGTTCAATCCTGGTTTAGCCATGGCCTAGACTGATTTATTTCTAGTTTAGTATATATGGTTTAGCGCTGATTTAGTTCCGATATATACAGATTTTATACCTGTATAGTTTTTTTTTTACTGTGAAGCTGGAGCCTCCCTAAAATACACAAGTCAAACTTGTGTTATTCAAATTGGATGCGGTAAATAGTGACCAAATAGTCTACAGGGCTCACCACTATGCCCTCTTAACAAAGTCATGGTCAACACTATGGACTCCAACCAAACCATGAAGTTCATCTGAGTCAGGCAAATACATTTTACGCTTAATCCTTCACAATTCTCTGCCTGGGGTGCCACAGATACCTACGGCTAGACATGGGACAGCCCGGGACCAACGCAGGCGCTTTGAACAAGGATTAAAAAGTATTAGTGAACCAGCGCCACCAACAAGTACCCTCTCTTTCCAAATGCCCCTTTCAGACTCCATTCAAAGACAAAACTAGGCCTGCGCTGTCGTCCACGACAGCAAAGTCGGCGAAACGGCCCCAAACGTCTGCCCCAAATGCCCAATTAAAGCAGTATAATGTGATTGTGATTGACAGGTGATTTCTGCGAGTTTCTCTATTGTTAAGTAGCAATCAAATTTGATCCATCAATAGTGTTTCACCGATATAAGTATTACGGCTAGAAATAAAAGTGATAAGAATATGATAGTGAATGCATCTTCATTTGGGCTGCACAATGTATAATATACATTATTGCCCTATAAAGCAACCTTGCATTACATCATTATTTGACAATGGTGTGAAAACCTGGAGCAGTTTTTTTTCTCTCGTCAACATTTGAAAAGTTAGCCTGACCAACATGTTAATCAGGAAGAGAAATTCGACACCAAACTGCAAGCACATGACTACTGTACACACTGACTAACATTAACATGTGGATGATTAACTGCTGAAAGTATCTAGGCCATTCAATGTCACAAAGTCAGGGTTTTGCAGAGAGAAAAACACTCAACATGATGAAGAAATTACATTTTAAAAGGCTCCATTCACAGTATGTGAAAAAATTTAAATGAAGTGCAGAGATAATCCGCAAAACAGGATATATGTAAATGAGAAAATGAAGATCTGTCATCTGACATATGGAAACCATGTCAGGGCTCACTGAATCCATTACAGCCAACATGCTTTGAGACTTATCCCAAATCCGAGCTTCACCAAACACCTCACCAAATGTGGATAAATGACTAATCCAGTGTGGCATTAATAATCTTACTCTGGACCAGCCAACAGATGGTTCCTACAGGAGCAGCAAGTTGTTTAAGAAGAGTAAACTGCAGTGATATTACATTATTGGCATCTCTGCATCTTGCACAGTAAACTAGAGAGAATTGCTAACACACTAATTTAGAATTCATGTTGTGTGGATTATTTTACCAATATAACACAATTTACATTTGATAGTGTTTTTGATTTTTTTTACATGGTTTATTTTTAGTAGTATGTAATGTGTTATAGCTAAAAAATATCCTTTATAAAATAACCTTGGCTTTATCATCATTGATCTGTCACTTGAATTGATGTATGTTGCCAACAATAAAAGTGGCAAAAAAGGTGATAATTAAACCACAAACTTTGTGGAAGTGATGTAGTTACTTTTTCAATAAATAGCTGGAAAATGAGCTATGCTGCTGGATGATAAACAACATTTCAGGGAGTATTTTTTATGTAATTATATGTATTATTTTTATTAAAGATCCAAATAGTAGGCAAAAGGTATGCTGAAACTGAAACCAAAGAACCATTTGTGTACAGGGGGTAAGTATCGAGGCTCTGAAACTGTATCCCACATGTTTCCTATTACCTTTTACCATACTGTCTGCATCACCTGTTAATTTCCAGTGGAGTAAATTATTAAACATAAAAAATGGCTGCAAAAAAGATGGATGACTTCACCCAAGTGAGTCATTTTACCACAATACTGGCTAGGGTTTCCACTAACGCCATTACAAGGGTTTTAACAGGAAGCACTCTGAAGGCCTGCACAAAATCAATAATAAATCATTTAGTTCTACATAAAGCCCCACTCAGCAAACCCGGCCAACTTCAAAACAAAAGAAGAAAAAATATCTCACCTGATCTGCCCCATAAGCAGCAGCAAACTCCATAAACTCCTCTATGCGAACGAAGCCATCTCCATCTTGGTCCAAAGCGTCGAACACGGCTTTCAGAGGCGAGACATCTTCACTGATGCTATCAGTTGGAACCATAGGCAGTGAGTCATCTCCCACCATCTTGGACAGGCACAGCGTCTCCACAGTTTGTTTGTTAGTCCACGTAGAATCATTACAAGAGTCATTTATATCCTGAACTGAAAAATCCAAAATGTCCGCTCCTTCTAGATGGTCAGGATGTCCATCTTGCTCGGGTGTCCCGTCAGTTGTGGTAGGAGCGGGGTAATTTTGTATAGCCTCTGGTTTTAAATTCCAGTCCTCCTCATCAGAATGGAGACCAAGATCCAAAGCCATGTTCAAATCCGTGGGAATTTCTTCTAACTTTGACCCGTCCATCAGAATATCTTCATTTTCGTTCTCGTCACCCTTCTTTGTGTCATCCTTGATGTTGTCAGCAATGTCCGATGATGTTTCCAGGGCTGAAATGTCACATTGGTGCTCCAAAGTCAGGTTTGTAGTTACAGATCCTGTTTGCTCTGTTGATAAAACTAATGGATTGATAAGAGAAACAGGACTGGCAGGGCACAAGCTGTTATCACAAAGTGGGACCTCTAAATCCAACAAAGGCACAGATCTTTCAAAGCAGTCCACGAGCGGGCTTATGTGGTTGAGTAGAAGGCAGTTCTCAGGTAAACCTTGTGTCGCAGAGGTACTAGCTACTGGCAGATCAGTCACTTGATCTGGGTATAAACCTTTGTCTCCAATGTCAGGTGACACAGTGTCCCGGGAGAGAACTGCCTCAGTAACACTCTGTGCCTCATGTGGAGTTTCAGATTCTAGACCTAAGTGATCATCTGAAAATAAGTCTACCAACAAAACTGAATCTAATTTGCTGGAAATGTTTGAGTTTTTTATTAGAGAGGATGGCACACTGACAGTCTGTATATCAGCCTCAGAAGTAGGAGCATGAGAGTTCTCATTAGAGGCCTCGTCACAGGTGGAACTTTTCCCAGAGACTTCAAAGAGGCCTGGGCCAAAAAGCCACGACAAGGTTGAGTCACAGATTTCATCCGAAGACTCTGTTTTTTCTGAGCAGGACAAGCCCTCTGTTCTTTGGGGTAAACCCTGGGAATTAGTTTTCTGATCCCTCCCAAACTGTAAATCACAAGAAAATTCTGCCATCTTTATGAGAGAGTCCAAATCTGACATCTTGTTTTGAAAAATATGACCTGCTCCTAAAGGTTTGAATGTTTCATCCTGGTTGCTGTTTCTTATGTCCAAACCTGTCTGACCACTCTTGTTTTGACAGAGCACACCCCCATTGTCTGAATCCCGAGAGTGAAATCCCAAAGGAAATGGCTGTTCTGTCTCCCACTGAGAGTGCCCCAAAGGGCCAGACACGAGTGCCGGTTCCATTTAGGCTGGCACTGCCCCCTATAATCTGGATCAAGCTGGCAAATTCAGTTTATCTCACTGCTGTCAAGATCCAGTTTTTAAGTTTTAGGAACATGGTTTCTGTAGCTCTTAGTTTCATTGAGTATCTAGAAGCAAGACTGTCCAAACTTCAGACTGGTTCTAAAATGCTGGCGTGTAAGACTGTCAATTGTTTAAATAAGTCTAAATTATCTGTTGTTAACCTAACGTGAAATTCATATTACTGAAAGTATTGTGAAGAGAGAGCAGTGATGTAATTCACATTCACTATGACTCACTATGTCCCGTCCTCTCGTGGCAGGTCCATTCCCGGTTGTGTCCAAAATCAACATAGTCCACTTGTGTTTTAAGGCAAGCGAAAAACCCCAAAAATAACATCTAGGCTAACCGAATAATCCACGAAGCCAAACTCAAACAATACAAATCTGCACACTAAGCCCCTGTGTTTAACAACATTAGCCTCTGTAGCCGATTAACTCATTATATCTCCATCAAAGGCTAATTTGTTGAAAGAGACACCCACAACGGCGCAACAACACGAGACTAAAAACTGAAAATATAGGCCACACACTCGTTGTTAAAGGTACCACCTAGCACATGTCCCCGGGTAACTTGCCTCGACTGTGTAATCAAAAGAATTTAAACCTACAACTACAACTAACTCCTCCTTCAAGCATCTCGCTTCTTGCGTGCCATTGGCCAGAGACAGCTAACTGACTAGCTAGCCAAATTAGCTCAATAGCGGGCTAACATGCCAAACAACGCGTTCCCCGATTGTATCAAAGTCCCGCATTTGCAATTATAAAGCACTATTTCATGGGTAAATGAAGAAAACCGTGATTAGTTTTGTTGTTCCTCTTTTATCGGTGCTTTTCGACGCGGTTTTTCAATCCACCTGTGTCTGTGAGAGGACAGGCCAGACCACCGCCGACACCAACCCGTCCTATTCCCCCTCGTTCTTCATTTAACATCGGCTCGACAACACATCTGCTTTTGCTCCAGCGTGGAAAAAACAACACACGTCGAAAGTATATTAAAAATAAAGACGAAATGCTTGAGAATGAGGCAGTGTCTCCGGGGCGATGTTGATCTCTGACGCCGAAAGCTCTCGCATCAGCATCAGCAGAGTCCTCTCCTCCTCCTCCAGCCGCAGACACACCACACACCGCTGACGTCTCACGCAAGCGTACAAAACAGCCCGCAGTGTCACTGGTATCTAAGCATCTGAATGATATCTGTGTTTATGATGAAGCCTAGGATGTCTAAAATACATCTACAAGGATAAGACCTTCATCCACAAATCGAGGTCAAAGTTATCCTGGCTCCTCTGTCTTTTTAGGTTTGATTGTGACTATTGGGTCCTGTAGACGTACATGGCACATGGTTACAATACACGGCAACGTTAAAAGGGTTATAGTATAATTACTGCTTTTGGTTTGAAGGAAACACATTTATTATTGAGACAAAACCCATTAATGACCAATTACAAAAAAAAATACTGTGTTTTGGCGCCCCCTGCTGACAAAATTAGATACGTATTAGCATTGTAGGCTGTAGGCAAAGGCTATACATTGAAAAAAAATGCATAATTGAATTAAGATCAAGCAATTTTTCAGTATTCAGTATTTCAGTTTATTAGAAATGATTGTGACATATTAAATATAATAGTAGCTTATCAGTTTTACCATAAAATTGCTGTACAAGGAATGACAATAGAATGAAAGTTTAAAATCCCCCCCACATATTTATGGGTTTATTTAGAGGATTTATTTAAAATAGTTTTCTGGTATTAGACAGGTATTAGTAAGTGTATTAGACTGTTGTATAATAGCACTAACTCTCACAATAAACTACAGTGCAGAAAAAGTATAGCTTTGAAGATTATTTGTTTTCAGATTTGACTGGTCTTTGTTCTTTTTCAGATGACCAAAAACCTGAAAGAAAATAAAAAGACAACATGGTTAAAATGGGTTGTTATGTTTATTTTATTTCAATATAGTTTCACATTGAATTAATAATAACTACACACATTGCATTACAAAATTATATTAAACTGTGTTATCATTTTCTGGAGAATGACAAAACAATCCCTGTTTAGAGTTTAGCAGATTGAGAGGAGGCCATACCCAAGAGCATAGCAAAGTCATTGGCTGAAGTAAGCCATGCGCCACCATCCGCCACCAAAATGGCTCCAGTCACATAAGAAGATGCACGACTGGCGAGGAACAGAGTGCAGTGGGCCATCTCCGTCTTGTTGCCTGCTCGCTGTAGCGGGATGGACTGGAATGCACCAGCAGCCTCACCTCTAGGTCCACCTAAAGAGCACAGGTAAAAAATATGTTATTCTTGATACATTTTATGATATATTTAGAATTGATAAACAGAAGCAGAACTAATATTTACCAAGTCTGCGGAAGCCCTCTGTGCCAGAGATGGGACCTGGAGCTACAGCATTGACTCTGACCCCACTAGGACCCCACTCCACAGCCAGGTGTTTGGTCATAGCATCTGATAGAATGCATTCAAATGTACTGGGCTTAGTCATTACTGAAAGCTAGATTGACGCCTTTTGAGGCTGCTATAGTTAAATGTGTTACCATTTGCAGCTTTGGCAGAGCCAGCGTGCACCTGGAGGGCTTGACCCTTGTAGCCAAGAGTAGCAGAAATGTTGACGATATTGCCCCCATGATCCTGTACAAAGTCATTATGAGTTTATGAGCTGTTGGAGATCTTTTAAGTAGCACAAACATTGTGTGTGTTTTTTACAACAAGCTATGTGAAATATAATGTGTTTTGTTGCATGAGAAAATGAAGAAAATCTACCTTGAACCACTTTTCATATACCACTTTGCTGGTGTTGAATGTGCCCATGGTGTCTATCTCAAGCACAGTTTTGAAGGCATTGAAGGACAGTGATGTAGCTGGACAAAGGAAGTTTCCTGCAGCATCTGCCAATATAGGATCAAATAAGCACTGATGCTCTCACAATATACTTGAATGTACAATAAATATTTAATATGATAAAAGGTCACATACTGTTAATGAGGATATCTATTCGACCAAATTCTTTGAGTGTCTCGTCCACAGCAGCTGTGATGCTCTCAGGTTTCCTCACATCAAGGCACAGAGGTAGGCAGCGCCGCCCAGTTGCAGCAGACAGCTTTTGAGCAGCCTATGAAGCCACAGATAATATTGAGTTAAGTTCTGAAGCAGTGGCAATCTTTGAGAAGCTGGAAAACTGTGCCATTAATCACCTCTTTTAGCTTGTCCAGGTTTCTGCTTGCAATCACTGTATCACAGCCATGTCTAAAGGAAACACAACAAATGTGCTGAAAAAATATATGCAGTATGGCATGGATTTGGATAAGAGTCAGGAATATGTTACAACACAAATTATTGTCATGAGAGAGAAAAAACCTTGACCCTTAAGACAGTAGGCAAAGGTCATGTGGAAAAGTGGCAGATAAAGCAAGAGCATAGTTGGATCTTATAGTAAAGGCTACTACGATAATATCAGACACAGATACTTTACAGAAATAACTAGTTCTGTTACACAGGTGAATTATTTAAATTCTGAGCTTTGAAAGAGTAAAGAGAAACTTGACCAAAAGATAACAAAGTCTAAAGTACACAGCGTTATACAATCTTATATGTATTTCACTGTAAATGCCCAATTCTTGCATCCGAGCTTAATTTATAAATGATCTCACCTCATGAAGATCTCAGCTATCCTGAGTCCAATTCCAGATCCACCTCCAGTGATAAATGCGACATGATCCCTGGAAAATTACAAATGCCTTCAGTTTTCTTATAGCAGATCCAATGACATGGTGAATATTTGAACATTACTTGAGTAAATCAGGACTGTAGATGTGTGTGTACGAGGTCAGGCAGTCATCTGTGCAAACGTCTTCTGGCAATAGCTCCTTGTTTTCTTCGGATGCCATACTTTACTACATAAAACAAAATTCCAAAAGTGGAAACATTAGATTGTAATGCATTAACAAGTATGCTAAGTAGCCTGTTTAGACGATTTACTACAACCCTCCAGTTTTCTTCCTAGTTAATCGCTCGTCATTAAATGCATGTTAAACGAGGGGTATTTTCTCTTCGTAGCTAATGGTATCTCAAAACAAAACTATAATACGTAAAACACTTGGTATAGACGCCTTTTACCTAAAAGCTTAGATCTACAACTGTTCCCCTACTTTTCAGAAAGAAATGTACCTTGGTCAAGTTTGCTGATCTTGGAGATGCATTGTGGGACATGTAGTCCGTTTGAGCTACGTTCAAGACCGAAAACTGTTTTAGTTAATAAATTAAAAAGTAAACAATACAATGGCACTTTTAAACGTGGACAAATAAATACATAACTTAAAATAGCTTAACAACTACAAATAACTTCACATAAAATAACTTAAAGGCCCAATAGCTAAATAATAATAATTAACTATTAATAATAAACAAACATTTTGTAATAAAAGAAAAATCTGTATTTAAAGCTGTAGTCTGGAGGTTTCCTAAAATAAGAAATTGTTAATAAAAAACATAATAAATGCTGAAGCTTGATGAACCCATTCTTTTGACCCACTTCTAAACAAGTAGCATAGGCCTCACATTTCAGCATGATCCAGAGATTGATTACAAAACTATGGATGTTGTTTATATAATCTCCAGAAGGGCACCAGTGAGGGTCTCCTCTTTTAAACTCAGACAGACTTCAACGATCGGAGGTGTATAGTTTCAGGGTCGAGGCCAGACAGTGTGCATTAGACTCTATTGATCTGAGCACTGGGGTTTTACGGGTGGAAAATGCCATATGAAATTGATTCCTCTTAGACATTAGCAATAGATATCTTCTTAAGGCCAGACCATTTGTGAGCTCGAGTATGGCATTCAAAATTAGGTTGAAAATGGGTAAGATAAGAATTTACACATTACACATAACTTTTAATAAGAACTTATATATAAATAAATAAAAAAACTCCAAACTGTACTGTCCTTTATGGTGCATCACAAAAAGAGTCTCCATACTATCACTGTTTAGTAAAGTCCAGTCACTCCCTCAATCTCCTCTGATATCACTGCATTTTAAAAAATAGAAGATTCTGTCATTATATAAATTATATTTGAATGTACAATGTATTTCACAAAATCTTGATCTACTATAATTCATTTTGGGGCTGGTCGTCTGCAGATAAATGTCTGTGCTCAGTCCTCAGAGAAAACACCAGAAATATCGCAAGTGCTTTGTAACTCGATCAGTTAAGAACTCGATCGAAGTGCACATAAAAATGGGCATTACGATAAATAAATGCAGAGGCGTATGCACTTTGTAGTCTGACTGATCAATTTTCCCTTAATATGTTTTTGTTTTGATTCTGCAAAGCATTACACTCCAAGTCTGTGCAATAAAGATTTTGTTCTTACAATAGTATTACGTTATCCTAACTGCTTTTTAATTAGTTTAATATGTAAATAAAGTGAATCCATTATGGTCCTCACTTAAAGCTTGCTTTCATTGTGGTCAATGATTTATTGATTGATTGAAGTCTGCAAAGGTTATAGTACAGATACACAATTTACTAAACATAGTATCTCCCCAAAAGGATCCGATTCAAAACTAATAATTAGAATTTGTTAAACAGATTAGTGTAATTTAAGGGCTCATACGTCTTAGTATTAGTGACGCCTGTATTTCATTAGTCTGCCGCCAGAGGGAGCTATATATATGCATGGAGTATATGAGTATGAATATAAAAATAAAATAATATAATAAAACACAACATAAAACAAAATAATATATATAAAACAAACAAATCAAGCTGCAACTGTCTCTTTATTAAAAATGACATCACCACTTTCATATCAATCCCTTAAGTGCTGTGTTTTCACTCCATGTTCACTTCAGGAAGTGTATAAGACAATTTAAGGTACTCAAACATAAATATAAACTTTTAAAGCTTTTAGAATTTTAATAACATCCTGATGCAGGAACCAAAGGAATTCACGAACCAGTGCATGAATCCCTGTTAGGAGATATTCACTGAGTTTTTATGGTGGAGACAGAGGCAGCAGCAGCCCTCAGTCTGGACTCTGGTTGTGTGTCTCTACAGCTCCACTCTGGTTGGGTTCCGGTGGCTTTGGCTTCTCAGCGAGTCCGTGCTTGTTCAGCCCGACAAGCCGGCTGCTGACCTCCCACAGCCTTAGTGCGACCTCATCATCCAGGGCCTGAGGCGCTGGCTCCTTCTCTGTCATCACGTCATAGTAAAGTCCAGTCACTCCCTCAATCTCCTCTGACACAGCCAAGAACACACTGGGCTGGGCCCCGAGCTCAGGGCTCTTTATCAACAGAGAGAAGAAAGGACCTATGGCAGAAAGAAGAGGGTTGGATTACACTATTGAAACTACTGTTCACTATTCATTTTCTGTACAATATTAATAAAAGAACAGGCGCTACCCACAATTTTGACTATATGAGGTACTTCAGCTTTGAATTTAATAACATTTAATAATAAATGTGCATATGCATTTTTTTAAGTTAGCCCAAAATAATATAAAACTATATAAAACTTCTGTTAAAAGATTAATCTTGTGAATCCAATCTAAACATATCTCTTTTATATAGAGTTCATTTCAGTTAGCAAATCATATTCATGAGCAAAATACTCACTAAGCACAGTGCTGGAGAACTGTGATTGGTGGAGGCCAGTGTGCCTCCCCAGCTCTGTGGCAACAACGCCTGGATGTACAGCATTCACCGTGACTCCTGTGCCTGTCACACACACACACACCAAGTACACTGTTAAAACATGTATCCAATAGCAAATTCTGAACATGAGCATGGGCTGTTCTCCCTCCCACACATGCCTACATAAGCAGCAGTAGTCACTAGACTTGCCTTGTAATCGCTTGGCCAGCTCTCTGGTGAACAGAACATTGGCAAGCTTGCTCTGACAGTACGCCTGCTTGGTATCAAACTTCTTTTTCTCCCAGTTCAAGTCTTCAAAGTCAATCTTTCCAACGATGTGGGCGAGCGAGGTCAGGTTGATCACTCTGCTGGGGGCGGACTCTTTCAACTTATCCAGCAGAAGATTTGTCAACAAGAAGTGGCCTGCGGAGAGATTTAAAATGTGAAAATCAGGCAGTGATGGAGCCACGCCAAGTATTTTGCATAGTATAGAAGACATTAGGGGAGCGCAATATAATATCACGATTTAGATTTTGTCTCACAGAGAAGACTATAGCTATCGGTGTCTTTATGAAACCTTTTTAACTACAAATTCAATATACATCCAAATCCATTGTTCATCTAAACACTGGTATTGTTACAGTAAAAAAATACAGCAAAGAAGCACAATTCAACAATCTTCCCAGATTAGTCATAACTCCATATCCCAATTCAAAATAATAATATATTTTACCTAGATGATTGACTCCAAACTGCATGTCAAAGCCGTCCTCGGTCTTCCAAGCTGGACATCTCATTACTCCAGCATTGTTTATCAAAATATCTACACGAGTCTCTATACAACAAAGATTTGCACAATATAAGTCTTTAAAATGTCTTATTATTTTTGACTTGTTTTGCATAGATTCTGTTGTCTTTTGTTTCTTTACCTTTTTGAATCTGTTCTGCAAACTGATGAATGGACTTGAGTGAGGCCAGGTCCAGGTGACAGGCATAAACATGAGGATTGAGTGTATTCCCTCTGATTTCTTTGGCAGCTGCCTCACACTTCTCCATGTCGCGACATCCCATAATAACACGACCCCCTGAGAACAGAGAAGGAGAGGCAGTGCTTTATTGACTGCTTAATAACAATTTACATAATGCCTTTGTCCACCAACTCGTATCACATTTGCAGACAGATCACATTTGATTTGTGTGCTGCTAGACATGTTCTCCACACCTCTCTTAGCGAGTTCGCAGGCTGTCTCTTTCCCAATGCCTGTATTGGCTCCTGTTATCACCACAGTCTTGCCATGAATTTGAGCTTTACTCTTGCATCGTCCACCAGTCACATGGTTCCTACAAGAAAAATAGAGCCATATTTGTAGTCAATTGCAAACAGTTAATGGCAATAAGTGTTGAGGAACAAGCCTTTATTTTAATACAATGTACAATACATGATTTCCCCGCGTTAACAATAATGGATTCATACATAGGCCCATTTAGTATCTGTTTATTCTACTGCAGAAGTTATAAGGAAATACTCACTTTAGCAGTACAGCACTGCCAAAAAGAGTTCCAAAAACAGAAATTGGCAAAATATATTTACTCATGACTGGCTCCTGGTGTAGACAGCAAAGATTTCTTTATATAAAAAAAATATTTATGTTATACATGTTTTCTATAGACTGTCTATGACTGTCTTGGCTTATCAAACCTGCACAAGGTTACGTGCGCACAGATTAAACGTCATCTACACGTTTTGACCAACCGCAGCGAGACTCCCGCCCTATGGCATTGTGGGAAGTGTAGTCCAAGATGTTACGTGTTTTTGAGCAATAATGGGGTTTTTACCAGGGTTTTACATAGAAAAAATACACAGTGGCTATCTGATGAAAAATCACAGTAAGTGTGTATAAAGCCACAAATGTCAGAAATCTCTGGCAGAAATCTCTTATACAAACTCAGTTTAGAAAAAGGACTCTTTGCAAAATATAGCCTAACACAATGGAATACTTCACAAATATAATAAAATAACTTTTATTTTCAATTAAAAATAAATATTAAAATACATTTTAAAAAATTATGAATGAAATTTAATTAATTTAATTAGAGCTCATTAGTTGACAGCAGTTCAATAGGATGGCTGTGTATTAAGAATTTTATAAAAGTAGACCTGTAGGCTATTGATCATTTTGATACAAAGTTAAAACAAGCCCTGAATAAGGCTTGGATAAATAATACAATTTAAAATGAATTATTCTGACCTGTGACAGCAGTCCAGAGAAACTGGACTTTCTGGTGGATTTGGAGCAAATATGCAGAAAGGTAGGACACAAAGTTTTAATAGATTCAGGTAAGACAAATTGTGGAGCAGAGTTAAAACAAGGCCACTTTTGCAAAACTTGAGGTGACATAAAAAGTACAAAACTAGGACATGCTGAAGGAAGTTTGGAGTGCTGCTCCATTTGTTTCACAGCTCAGAGGTCGGTCTGGGTCCCTCTGGTGTGCTTGACCCGATGTGAGCCGGCCACTGTCAGCTCCTGGCACTTGACCTTCAGGGTGATTTATGTCAGGTCTGTCCCGGTTGATAAAACCCTGCTGTGGGTGTCCACGAACTCTGAGGCAGGCACCTGAACTTGTCACAGAGATGCCACTTTTTATCCGCACCCCTCGATTCAAAAGATCTGCTTTCAACTTTCCCTGAGATGGCATTTTTTGTTGTGCAGTCCTTCTGGCGTTAGATTATATTCTTAATCCCTCACTTCAAATTTGATGTATCAAAAGTAGGGATCAGTATCGGTTCTACATCGGAATTGGCTGATGTTGACAAGGGATGGCTGATGTTAACCTGCAAAAAGGATCACTTCTAATGTTTAGATTTAG
The DNA here is from genome assembly GCA_036025475.1 of Philypnodon macrostomus. NCBI lineage: Eukaryota > Metazoa > Chordata > Actinopteri > Gobiiformes > Eleotridae > Philypnodon > Philypnodon macrostomus. Next base: position 41,468 of record JAVQKC010088046.1, read on the forward strand.
AATGATTCATAAGCTTCCTTTCCTTACCAAAACATGTTTACAATAATAGGCCTACTGGTATCGAAATCAATATTAACTGAAATATCAGTATCTGCTGATCAATGTGATCATCACAGCACAGTGGTCCCAGGCAGAGGCGGCGCTACATTAGGCAAAAGTCTGCTTAGGGCCCCAAGCTTCAAAATAAATATGTCTTGGTAATTATTAAATGTAATAAGGTAATATAGCTCTGTATGGTTCAGACATGTTTGCTGTGGGCTGACAATCAAGAAAACTTATGGTAGGACTTAAAAAAAAATGGTAGGGGCCCCGAAAATAGCTAAATCCGCCACTGGTCCCAGCACCAGGTTGGAGGTTGCAGTTTCTCCCACCAACTTGAGAACATTATTCCTCCAACCACTACAGTAGCTTGCAGGCTATTGTCTCTATGGGAATTGTTTTTTGGAAGAGTTCCCACCTTCACCTTAGGCATTGAAGGGGGTTATGGCTAACATAAGGTATGGTACTGTGATACATGTAATTAGCCAACATTCTAGCATTTTTCAATATATTTCTTCCTGCATACATTACCACATTTCCCAACTGATGGCCTGTTATGATTTGGCAAATTACCTGGCTGAAGTCCTGGTGTTGGTAAGGTCATAATAAAGATGATGATGAAGCTTGGCAAAGTCACCATGTGAAATGCCCCCCATAAGCTTGTGAATGATGCAATGACAGAGCAGCTTGTTCTTTCAAAACATGACTCAAAAAACTGATTGTAGGTGGTATTGGGAGGACGGCGCTAGGACCCGTAACACGTGAGCGCATTAGTTTGCCAGAGGGTGGAGACGGTGAACAATGAAGGCAGCTGACTGGTATACGAGCCACAAGCACCGGAGAAACATCTGAGACCACCCCCATTTTACCAAGCCAGAAAGTGCCACTGGACGCACGGACCAAGCTGGACAGGCCACCTTGCGTGACAGAAGACAGGAGCTGGAGAGTTTGTAGTGTGAGAACTTGGCAAACGCAAGAACTGAATGAATGGGATTGTCTCGGCGTGTGTGGTGGTGAAGAGGGTCTGGAGTAGCCGTAGATAAACACGCTCCCCGCTTTTTCCTGCAGGTTGAGATGGTGAGCGCACGGATGAGAAGGAGAGATGCCAGGCTGCCGCTGCTGGACGCAACAACATGCTGATTCCCCAAATATTCACCCTTAAAGGACTACATTAAGATTTCGGGGATCTGAGAAGATTGGCCGTTTAGTGAGCGCATTGCTGGTGCTATTGGCAGAAAACGGAGCAGGGCACAGCGGCTCTGCTCCCTTCAAGCAGATGCAGGACCATGGAGGAGACAGACAGGTCGCCAGCAGGTAAACTGGGTCGAATAAAAACTGATTTTTGCAACTTTATTTTGGGCCAATTCTCTTGTGCGCGTATTAGGTATTCCAATCAACTTTGACTATCTTCTACCAGGTTCTATTTGAATTTAAAATTAATATGCAAATAGCACCATACTGTAGCTTCACACACACACACACACACACACACACACACACACACACACACACACACACTGACTCCGTGTTCCTATTTGAATTGACCAGGCGTTTTGCAGGCGACTTTTAATGACCCTTTTATTCTTGGTCCAGGGCAGACGTGGGTGATATCTAATCATTAATGTCCACTAATGCATTCAAATGCTTTTAATGTGGGTAAATGCTGTTAATAGTATTGGATTGCATTGGTTTCCTTCATGTGGGTATACAGGTTCTCTGGTGGATGTAACATATTGAGCAGACATATGTAGCCCAGCATGCAGTTTATAATATCTAGTAAAGTACAGTGACACAAACAAACCGTTCGTAAAAAAAGCCACAGCAGAAATAATTTCAACATTTATATAGATTTTCTTCTTTCTCAAAGAGTATGTTTTTTACAGTACAGTCCTTACATGATTTGGCTGCCTTTGTAAACAGACACTACACTATAGGGTTGCCTATAGTGTCATTAGGGACATTTAGAGGACAGACAACCCCTCATATTGCCTGAACCTGATGCATTAATGAAAAGCTAAATATAGTGAAGCCTGTGCAAATTTCAGCATTTCAGTATTCATATAAACACCACCTCATTTAGATGCTTTTATTGTACATTGTATGGTTCAGTGTATTGTATAATCATGGTTTATGAAGCTGTTTGAGTGTTTACTGTCTTAGTTATGGCCCAAGCTGAATCCAGAATTGACTGACTGAGATTGGATGTTGTTTGGGTGCAGCCTCAGCATACTGTATGTAGCACAGCTTATGGTTGGAGGCTATTATGAATATATGGTGTCACTAATCCCTGCCATTAACTATAGCAGCTATCAAGTTGAAGGGCACACATTTGGTCTAATAAGGAAGCAATGTCCTCTTTATCGACGCTGTTACATCACGAAACAGCATCCCCCGGACCCCTTTTCTGAGCTCATCAAGAGTCCAATTTCCCCAAGTATTTGACTTCAAAGAGATGCTGGAGTACCCCCCCCCTCCCATTTCATCACATAAAGCTCTACTCATAAGAACTTGAGGCGACTGATGAAGTGTGTGTGTGTGTGTGTGTGTGTGTATGTGTGTGTGGTGGGGGGGGGGCTAGGTATAATATGTTCCCCGCCTGGATTATGGCTGGGTTCTTTTAGCATGGATGATTCCTCGGGACGTGATTAGTGTTTGTGTGTGTGGGGTGATTGTTATGAGGCGTTTACTGTCAGATGCTCCTAATCTGATATACCCAATAATCCCACCCTCGATGATGGGGGAGAATCCGGAGCAGCCTGTTTTTGTTTTGGTTCATCATTGTTCGCTCTGTGCCAAATTTAGAAGGGATTATAATCTGTGTTATGATTGACAGTGAAAAGCATTAGCAAATGAGCAATCGCATTTTAAACTATTTTGGGGAAGATGAAAAATTGATAAAAACCACAAACTTTTTTGATTATGCAAGTTTTGAATTACATTAACAAATGTAAAAATGAATTCATTATATTTTTCCATTTATATCTGTTTATCGGGGACGAGAATGACTAGTGCCTATCCCATCAGTTATGGGTTCTAGGCAGAAATTAACAATGAATGATTGAAGGGCTGACACAGAGACACTGACTGACAGACAACAATTTGCAAGGGCATTTAGATAATAGGTCATGGGAGAAATGAAAGTTATTTTGTATTATTTTCATCACATACTAACTCCAGCCACAAGGGGACAGAAAAGCTACAAATGACTTGTTTGTGTGGACTTGTGGCCTATGGGATAAAGCATTTACCCCTAAATTAGAAGATCCCTGGAAATATGAGCACCATATTTTTACATTTGCAAATGCCTTGGTGGAGGTCTTCAATCTCTGTGCTTTTGGTCGGGTAATGGTTTGCTATTTAAACAAAAATATTCTTTAATCTCCTATAAATCTAATAATGACTATCCACAAATGTACAATGCAGGCATATTTGATTAGCCTTTACATATTAATTGTCAAATATAGAAAACATTACAACTCCTGCTTTGAGATTTAGTATTCACATGCCTCATTGGATGTTTAACCTTGGATATTGAGTGAGTTTGGGGTCATCGCAGCAGGAGGCAGTTGCTCCCAGCACTGTCTCCACCAGATCGGGTAGGTGGTCTCTCAGTAGGTTGTGGATATATTGAGTTGATGAGATGGAGTGGAGGGGGTGGGGTGGTGATGGGGGGGCAGGTTAAATATCACACGGCCCCAACAGGGGTGCAAGTCAGAGCGGGACGATTTGTTGGAGAGTGTCCATGGCTCGGGCTGCTGGTCTACCAATCACAGCGCAGCAGGGGTGGCTCAGCACTATCTATTGTGAAGGTGGTCACATTTTTTATACCCATGTTGAGAACACGGTGCCAGTGGTCCAAAAACCCACAGGTCAAGGTTTGTTTTGCGAGCTTCAGCCTGACACGAGAGTGAAGGCTTGATTTTCATTGCAGATATCCGCCTAGCGTCTGCACACTGGTTATAATAGAGCAAGTAAGCTGGACCACAAGCTGCAGAAAATGTGGAAAGTGAGATGGTTCTGTGGCTGAGGTGGTGATGGAGGAGAGTGAAATAGTTGTGCTGAAAAGAGAATGAGATGGTTCTTCCCAGAGGTCTGGATGTTACAAAAAGGAGTGTTATGCCGCTGCTGTGGTGATGGAGGAGAGTAAAATGGTTCTGCTGCTGAGGTGGTTATGGAGGAAGATGGTGAGAAGTGAGATGATTCTGCTACTCAAGTGGTCACGGAGGAGTGAAAAACAGACAGTGAGATGGTTCTTCTCATGCAGAGATGGTGATGTGACAGTGGAGATGTTTCTGTTGCTCGGATGAAGTAGGAGGAGCAGCTCAGCACTACTTTTGGAACATAGTGTCCCAGCTAGCCCTAACCTAAAGTGTCATTATTTGTTTTATTTTTGGGAACCACCACCATCAGACAAGCCACATTAGCCACATCACATTTCACTCTCCCTCTCACTCCTCTCACTCTTTCCCCTGACCTGAAGGCAGCACGCGTCGGGCATTTTGACAGTAAATTGGACGCGGGAGATCAGTCTTCAGCTGTAATGACTTCAGCTGCCTAGAGCAAAGTGACCAGTCCATTAGCTGAAGAAGGCAGAGGTGGAGACGCGAAGCAAGCCTCAGCAATTTCTTTCTTTCTTTCTTTCTTTCTTTCTTTCTTTCTTTCTTTCTTTCTTTCTTTCATTAGTCCCTTGTTTACATTTTGAACAGGAAGGCCAGAAAGATGGAGGGATGAAAAAGGAAGAGAGCAAGAGACTGCTCGGTACCTTGTGTGCAGTAACACTCATCAACATGTGAAGCAGCAATCGTATTTACATTTACTGCCTTTTTACAAGCGCAATTATTGTTTATTAAGTGTTTATTTGGTTACGCAACACTAGAGACCTGTTAGCTCAATGATTATACTAACGCTGTTTAATAAGGGGGTTGTTTAAGTGATTGGTTTGATAGCATAAGAGATGGTTCTGCTGTTGAGGTGGTGATGGAGTAGAAGATGGGGCCGAATGAAAGTGCAGAACAATGATGAATGGCTGGGTGGTTGAGGATGTAAAAATAGGAGTTGCCAAGCTGGAAGACTGGCAGGAGACAAACAATAGTTACACATTCAAACAGCTGAGCTTAGACCTGTAGAAGTTCCTTTACACTATTTGTTGTAATAAACAACCAGCCGAACTTCCACTTGCGTCGCTTGGCAAGGTTCCTCCCCTGTGTGCCTTTTAATTTTTATTTGGCCTGAGAATGTCTCCAGACTTTAAAAAAAAAACTCATCTTGAAGTTTTAAGTTTTCATACATCATTAATCCTCAAGTTATAAGGTCTTCCCACTCTGATAGAATTAAAAAAGTGCCCGTGGTGAAAGTTTGAAAAAGCTTATAGCGAAAGATAAAAATAAGTCCATTTATACAGTCACCATCTTGTGAAGAGGCGCAGAGAGCATCATGGGAGGAGACAAGGGGGCACTGCGGAGATTCACAGCTGCACAATACAATGGGCCTTTGACTCTGTTCAGATGATACGCCAGACCTCTCCATGACCCGGCACAATACTTCAGCCTTCACACATTGCACACTGTGGGATATATTCAAGGTTCAGAATTTGTCACCAAGAAGCATTTTTATCATTTAATATCTGATTTCTAGGCACATTGGCAAGGCAAGCTGATTTGTATAGCACAATTCATACACAGGGCAATTCAAAGTGCTTTAAATACTAGTGTACATGGACAGCTCTAATTAATCTCTATAGTGCGAGCCAATTTTATCTACTCAGGCCTAATATTAGCATAATAGAGAGAGCATAATCGATAATGAATACAACTAAGGCCTTGTCTTTTCCCAAATTATAGCCAATGATTGTTTTCACTCAAATACTCTGAACAAAAATATAATTGTAGTGAGCCACATCCCCATTTTGGGGCAGCAGTGGCGCAGTGGGTAGGCGCTCGCCCTTCAACCAGAGGGTTGGTGGTTCGAGCCCCTGTCCGAGTGGATACTGTCGTTGTGTCCCAAGACACTTAACCCACATTGCCTATGAATGAATGTCGTTGTGTGATTAGTGTTTGGTGGTGGTCGGAGGGGCAGCCACACTTCTGTCAGTGTGCCCCAGGGCAGCTGTGGCTACATAGTAGCTTACCACCATCAGGTGTGACTGTAGAGTGAATAAATAGTACAAAAATATGTAAAGCGCTTTGGGTGTCTTGAAAAGCGCTATATAAATGGAAGTTAATAATAATAATAATAATAATTTTACAATCTATAATTTGAGGCGTAATTCTATTTGTTCAAAGGAAATGAGCTCTAGACGAGTGGGCGATACTGTATCTATCTATCAGGAAGTTGCCTAATGTCATTTCCCTGTGTACATTTCAGAGGTTATAAACTGCCCTTCCAGCTCATCCTGTTTAAATGTTTATTCGACAAACCTGGACCGCCGACCCTTCTGGATTATGATCAACTTTTGTGTTGACTCAATGTAGGCTGTGTTCAGTGGGCACGCTCAGTATGAGTGGGCTCCAATATTCATAGTCCATCTTATATAATCACCTCCAGGCTTATGATGAGACGAAGAAAGAAGATGTGATGCTGCGAGTGATTGGAGGAAAAGACTATATTTTCCGACGAGCCAAGAACACTGGGCAGCACATGCGGTTGTGTCTTATTTTAGATTTTCTGTCTGATAGCTATATTTGTCAGATTTTCCCACATTTTAGCCAAAAACACAGACTTTCAAAAGATTTGTGCAACTAAATTAACCATTAATTACAGGCATTCCTTTTTAGTTGGAACTTAGTATCGTGAGAACGGTGTGGAAAAAAAGTATATTTATGCAATTGATTATTGTCTGTAAAATAAAAGTTTGAGACGGGGCAGTTTGAAGATACTTTTAAAAACATTATTTGTCCACATATACTAGTTATATCACGGCGTATGGGAAAATCCAGTGGGGAAAAAACTGAGCCAAAATGCAGACTGCAAATGTACTTTAATAATCAAAGGAAACAGTAACAAAAAGTGTCCAAAAACAGGAACAAAACTTACTCCAAAAAACGGGGAACCTTGGACGGCGGACGAACATGGACGCCAGTGACACTGACCCACACTTGACATATATACACAATGCATAGACACTGAACAGGGGAAGACACAGAGACTGAATACAAAGGGCAACAAGACACAGGTGAAACACATTGGGGCACAGGGGGGGACTCACAGGAAAGGAGCAAAACCAAAACAAGTCACCAAACATAACAAAATAAAACAGGAACAAGAGAACATGACAAGTTCGGTATATTTGACATTTGGGGGAAATATATGGAAAATGTTCATGCCACAGTGATATTAAAGCATTCTGTAATTTCGTAACATTTACTCCAGTATACAGTATATTTGTTGCTTTACCCAAAGTATCTTGCACATCCTGTCATTCTGGAACTTTCCAATTTAATATAAAGCTTCTAAAAAAAATTGGAAGAAATGAAATGGTCAGCTTTACACGATGGATGAAAGAAGCCATCAGCAAAAGTGTCTGATTTTGTCCCGATTAGTGCAAGTGTGACTGATCAGATGATTACGTTTGATTGTGTGGTGTGTGTGTAGAAGTGATTGTGCAGAAAGACATCGAGACAATGGAGAAGATCATTATTCACAGTCCATTTGGCACTTTGGGATGATTATTTTTGTTATTCATAGTTACATATTTAATGTTTCCCCTGTCACTGCATATCTCACTGACTGGGACTTATTTAATTTCTGGGACACTTTGCGGATCTGAAACCGTGCAAATATGCATTTAAAGCAGCAGTATTTTTCTTCTAGGATAAGTCTGACCCATTTCTTGTTTGGCACATTTGCAAAAATCAGCAATTCTCTTTCACAGTGTGTTTTCTAGACTCAACAACCTATTTTCTATTGACTCATGATAAGTATTTGGAGAGCACAGACCTCCACCAAGGCATTCAATTTTAAATCCAGAATAATGAATCTTTTTAGAATTCAGGGATCCCAGTATTAATCTGGATTTGACCATTGAGTTCAGGTCTAAACCAGGACTAAACCAGATCTAAACCAGGACTAAACCAAGGCCATACCAGGTCTAAACCAGGACTAAACCAGATCTAAACCAGGACTAAACCAAGGCCATACCAGGTCTAAACCAGGACTAAACCAGATCTAAACCAGGACTAAAC
>JAVQKC010088062.1:0-11190 GCA_036025475.1 Philypnodon macrostomus
CTGGATTGAGTCTGGTACATCTTCAATTAATGACAATTAAATAGGCTCAAACCTATAATACCTAATTACCCGCGGCCCTGAACACATCTGACTAATATGATGGCGGTTACCTCTATAGTGCCCCCTATAGACTGAAAGAAGAATGTAATTTTAGGGAATTTTCCAAATTTGGCAAAAACATTCTTCACAAACATCCAGGCAAATCAAAAAAGTCAAATAGACCCTTCCCATGTTTTGTCATGGTTTGGGGCGAGGCCTCCTTAATTGCTCGTACAATATTAAAACCCCTTAGAAATCACACAACGTCTGATTAAGGTGCCCGTTGGTGACAATTGTAGCAGACTTATGGGGCAGACGTATGGGGCCATTTCGCCGACATACACCTTGCTGTCGGGGACAACAGCACAGGCCTAGTTTTGAGTTTGTATTAATGGACTGAGTCTGAGCAAGAATACATGCTACCTACCACTCCTCCTCTTTTAAATTCTTCTGGTCTCCATGCTTGTATTAAGTGCTATACAACAATGATATCTGTCAAATAGAGTGTAAAAAATGCAAAGAGAAATACTCAGTTTTTTTTTTTATTACTGATTTGTTCAGCATTTTACCTAATATGTTTATATGTTGTCCAGGGGCAGGTGGAGATTGAGGACCAGGTGGAGGGGCTGCAGTACGTGGCACAGAAGTTTAACTTTGTGGACCTGAGCAGAGTGGCCATTCACGGCTGGTCATACGGAGGCTTCCTGTCACTCATGGGTCTTATCCAAAGACCCAATGTCTTCAAGGTGACCTATCATTGAGTGTCCCAGTTATGATTTTTTTTTTTTAATTATGCAGGTAATGCCTTTGTGCATGCAAACACAGTATCCCTATTTCAGTATTCAGGATAAGCCAGTATCTCATTTTTGAGATACCCGGTTACTCTATATAAATCAGGATACTGTGGCATGTAAATGCAGTATCCCGAAAATTGACTGCTGTTGACGACTGCATGTGTGTGAAAAGACCAAAATAAACATGGTGTGGCTGGCGACACTCTCACAGCGGCACAACTTGTAAAAGTGCTTCAAAACTCTGATCTCAGCAGTGGTTCATCAATACGGATGTGCTTGATGATAGTTTTATTGGCTATATCACCGCTGCTGTTGGACTAAACCAGGGGTCTGCAACCAATGGTTTTAGTGCCACATGGATTAGTCAAAACAATCATAACCTGTGTGTTAAGTTATAATAACGAAACTTATCTTTTTGCCTTTTTCTGTAAAGTTTTAATTGTCTAAATGGCACCAACAAATAATATCCCAACTGTATTTTACACTGCTGACACTCCAGAAGGCTATGGCGTAATATAGTTCAATAATAGGATATGCAGGTTTTAATTGTGGCTCTTCACAGACATTTTTGGCAACAAATGGGTCTTTGGATTGGAACGATTGCAGACACCTGGACAAAACCAAATATACACTTTGGAACATCGATTTCGCCGTATTTCTCTCTGCTCTGTGTCAGTCACATACTTATTACGTTTACATGCACTTGAGTAACCCGGTTATTACCAATATTCCGGCTATGACACTATTTTGGATATGATATTTACATGCGTTTACATTACAAGAGTTACTCATATCCCTGTATACATGAGAAAATACACTTACAGGAGCTGTGAGGAGAGGGGCAGGTGTGTGTACTGTAAGCTGAACACTGTGGCTAAGTTGCTAACAAACATGGGTTAATCAACACACTTCTGAAAAGGAGGACAAAGTACACAGTGTCTTTCACTGTGGTGAAGAGTGAAAGACACTGAGCATGAAATTACAGCTGTAGTGTAGATAGTTAAGTCCAACAATAGTGGAGTTACATGCCACATATAATGCCAAAATGTGCCCGACAGCAAAGTGTAATATATTGGTGAAACGGCCTAGTTCGGTTGATGTGGTGGAGTCAAAGTAGATGCCAAAATTTGCAAATGAGTGGGATGGAGAGAGGGTGGTGTCTACGAACAGAGAGAATGGAGATGATTGGTAGATGGCATCTGATGAGTGTGTAGGAGATGGGGTCCAGGTAGCAGGTTGGTGTTTTAATTTACCAACAGCAGGTTGTGCGTACACCTGGATTTCCATAGTATGCAAACTTCTACGGAGAGGGCAGCGTGTGGACTTTCTTACAAAAGATTTTTCGCATGTTTCTACGGAACTTTTATAAATGAGGGCCAAAGTGCCATATAGACTTAAAACATTTTCTGAATTCCGGAATGGAGTTTATCAGTTGATATTTTTGGTGTTGAATGTGAGCAATGAATGTTAGTTATATTGTACACAAGTGTAACTCGTACTACTGCAGTGCTGTGGTACAATCTTCAGCCACACTGAATTGTACCTTCCATAGTTAGAAAATTATTTATTCCCTCAGTGGAATTTTTGAATCTGTTCCATCCATTGGTGTATTAACCTCCCCCTGTCTTATCAGTTGGCAATCGCTGGAGCCCCGGTGACTGTGTGGATGGCCTATGACACAGGTTACACAGAGAGATACATGGATGTGCCTGAGAACAATCAACAGGGCTACGAGGAGGGATCAGTGGCTCTGCACGTGGACAAACTGCCCAGCGAGTCAGTACACATCACACACACACATTACTTAGGCTAACATGGCAATCTGCTAAAGAGAGCATTCAATATGAGCTCCGATAGCCTTACTATGTTATTTATTATATCGGCGAAACAACGATATTATTGAATCACGTCGGTGTTTGTCCGCGTCCGCAGATCCTAGTTGTGAACGCGATAACTCAAAAACGAATTGCTGGATCAGTTTCAACATTTGCACACACGTAATTACCTAATTATCCCCCCGGCCCTGAACACATCTGACTGATATGATGGCAGTTACCTCTATAGTGCCCCCTATAGACTGAAATAAGAATGTAGTTGTAGGGAATTTTACAACGTTTGGCAAAAACATTCTTCACAAACAACCAGACAAATCAAAAAAGTCAAATAGACCCTTCCTTTTTTGTCATGGTTTGGGGGCGAGGACTCTTAATTGCTCGTTAACAATATTAAAACCCATAGAAATCACACAATGTCTGATTAAGGTGCCCGTTGGTGCCAGTTGTAGCAGACGTATGGGGCCGTTTCGCCGATATACACCTTGCTGTCGGGGACGACAGCACAGGCCTAGTTTAACATACAAATGGTTGACTCCAGACTGTTTGCTTTTTGCTTTATTGCAGTACTCTATCATATACGATATAGTTCAATCTGACGGTATGATAACCTGGTTAAAAAAAAACCCCTCATATTATTGCTGTCCTTTAACCACCTTAAAAGACAGACTAGACTGTGAAAACATCGATTGGTTGACAAAGTTATAATTTGGTTTATTTGAATAAAAAACAAATTCTTCTTCTTTTTTTAAGTAAGAGTAGATCCACCCCAAACTGTGGACCAACATTAGTTAACTATTCCTGGTTAAGCATGTGTCACATCTCTCTATATCCAGGTTAATATGTAGTTCTCATAATCGCACACACTGATAAACTTGTTAAACCATCCCAACGGTTCACCCCCTACTCCTATAGAGTCTGTTTTTATGCAGCCTTGCATAGAAGCATAACAAACTATGAAAAAACAGGACATTATCTTAATACACAGGACATCAGCTCAAATGGCTGTGCAGTACAACCAAAAAGCATTGTGTATGTTGTAAAATAGATAACATACACAATATTACAAATGCTTTATTTTTGCAATATGCTCAGTTCCAGAACGTATTTAGTAAAGAACTATTACAATTTTCTGCCTGACATTTACCTTTTGTCAGCTCATATCGTATTGCAAGATTTAACATGCATTCCTGTTGCATAGTTTATTTTTTTTTCAGGTGCCACATTATATTGGCGGAACAACAATATTATGGAATCACGTCCGTGTCCGCAGATCCTAGCTGTGAATGCGATAACTCAAAAACGAATTGCCGGATCAGTTTCAACATTTGCACGCAGATGCATACCATAAAGATGCCGAATTGTATTGATTTGGGTACTTCTATGATGAATAGTAATTAAGTAATTAATTAATTACGGGCCAAGACTGTGAACGCAATAACTCAAGTCTTTGCTGGATCTTTTTCAACTTTTGCACACAGGCACATCTCATGGGGGGGCGCATTCTTTATTTGACCTCAGTAATTTGTCTATGTACATTAAATATACAATTGTCCGGATCACTGTGCCAAAATTCATGCGATTTCGTTTATGTTCAGCAAGATTATTGGCTCAATAAAAGTGTGTATGGGCATTAATTTGTTAATTATTTGTCATTAATCGTAGAAGTACCAAACCCAATCCAGTTCGGCGTCTTTATGATATGTACCTGTGTGCAAAAGTTGAAAATGATCCAGCAATTCGTTTTTGCGTTCACACGTAGGATCTGCGGACCAATGTGATTCCATAATATCGTTGTTTCGCCGATATAAAAATTTGTCATTGTAAAATTGTTGTTTTTTCAGGCCAAACCGTTTGCTGATTCTTCATGGATTTCTGGATGAGAATGTGCACTTTTTCCACACCAATTTCCTTGTGTCACAGATAATCCGTGCAGGAAAACCCTACCAGCTTCAGGTTGGTGCCAATTCCCAATGATAAAATAAATACTTAAAAAAAGGGCAGTTTTTCAGTAAGAGTAACCATTAAACAGAAGACCAGTTGATATTATACACTGCTCAAAAAAATAAAGGGAACACTTAACACAATGTAACTCCAAGTCAATCACACTACTGTGAAATCAAACCATCTACTTAGGAAGCAACACTGATTGACAATCAATGTCACTGCCAAGATGGGCAAATTCGCCACTGGCGCCCTGTGCTCTTCACAGATGAAAGGAGGTTCACACTGAGCACATGTGATAGACGTGACAGAGTCTGAAGACACCATGGAGAATGTTCTGCTGCCTGCAACATCCTCCAGCATAACTGGTTTGGCAGAGAGTCAGTAATGGTGTGGGGTGGCATTTCTTTGGGGGGCCGCACAACCCTCCATGTGCTCGCCAGAGGTATCCTGACTGCCATTAGGTACCGAGATGAGCTCCTCAGACACCTTTTGAGAGCATATCTGGCAGGGAGGTCATACAGGCACGAGGAGGCCACACACACTACTGAGTCTCATTTTGACTTATTTTAAGGACATGACATCAAAGTTGGATCAGCCTGTAATGTGTTTTTCCACTTTAATTTTGAGTGTGACTCCAACTCAAGATATCCATGGGTTAATAAATTTTATTTCCATTGATAATTTTTGTGATTTTATTGTCAGCATATTCAACTATGTAAATATTTCAATCATTCAGATCTAGGATGTGCTATTTTAGTGTTCTTTTTATTTTTTTTAGTAGTATTTTGGCTTTTCTTTATAAGTTTGGTCCATTGCACCCACTAAGCCAACTACAAAATAATTGATCTGAAAAAGCATTTACAAAATATGTACTAATAATATCCTGGGTTGACATATTACGCCTCACTCACACTGAATGCAGTACATGTGTGAAGCGGGTTCCATACCATCTTCCTCCGGACTACCATTCACACCGGTACGTGTCCAGGCAAAAAAAAATGTCTGGAAAATATAGACTACTTCCCTATTTGTTCTGCAGCGCCTGATCTGGACACGTATAGCACTGTAACTGGTGTGAATGCTCGCACTGACTTTAGTGGTTTCTTTTACCAAGGCGAGATCCTGCGGTGCCTGTTCTGTATCCGTACTGCAGTCGTGTATTAGGCATTAGCAGCGATTTTATTTTTTTATGGATTCATAGAAACTGTTCTTGTAAGGGCTTCTCTGTAATCAGCAAATTAAAGTAAAATTTTAGTCAATGGGGTTATTTATTTTACTTGCATCAAAATACTGTGAAAATCAATAGTTTTTCTCATATCATGCAGCTCTAGTTGCTGGGATAAGCTACAGTCGGTCCTCTAATCGGATAAAGTGGAATAAGGTCAATTATCATACATTGCTTTTCTGCATCTCCAAAGTAGTGTCACTTATTTGAATAATACATGGTTAGTCTTGTATAGAATAGAAAAAGACTTTGTTGTGGCTGCCAGCTATAAAAGCATTCTTTATTTGACCTCTGTAATTTGCTGATGTACATTAAGTATACGATTGCCCGGATCAATGTGCCAAAATTCACGCAATTTCGTTTATATTCAGCAGGATAATTGGCTCAATAATTGTGCATCAAAACATTAATTTGTGAAATATTGAATTGTCATTAATTGAAGATGTACCAAACGCAATCCAGTTCTGCATCTTCATGATATGTACCTGTGTGCAAATGTTCCAGCAATTTGTTTTTGAGTTATCGCGTTCATAGCTAGGATCTAGACGCGTACAAACACAGATGTGATTCCATAATATCGTTGTTTTGATATAATTATATTTTTTCCTTGCAGGTGTATCCCAACGAGCGCCACAGTATCCGCTGCCCTGAGTCTGGAGAGCACTACGAGATAATGCTGCTGCACTTTCTACAACAATACCTCTGAGCGCACATCCCGGCCGGCCCTCTCATTGCTCCTCACACCCCCTCTCCCCTTTCATGCCCTTCCTCCTCACCCCTCTGTCTCCGGCTCACTAGACCCCTCAAACCCCACTGCCCACCTGACAGCACATCCACAGACCATACACATCTCACTGCTCTATCTGCCTTAGGTTGGCTTCAGTGTACAGTCCAGAGGTTGGTTTGACAACACAAGACATTTTAACACACTAATCAGCCATAACAGAGTGACAGTTATGAAGGGACCTATTGGTAGTCTGTGTACATTTTTCCTCCAGAAAATCATTGCAAATATTGGCCAATATATCAGTCGGGCTCAACTTATAAGAGATGTATTGCCTGTTGTACCTTGGCATTGAAAGTTTTAATATGAAAAGTACCCATAATATTAAATTGCATTCTTCAAGTTCACAGTAAACTATGTTATTGGGAATACATTGTAATGCTCTAAAAATAGAATACCCAGCAAAAAAAAGAATATCTTGATTAGTTTAAATGACTTTCAGAGTATTCATCTTTTTTGGGTCATTTTGACCAGTTTGAATGTATTTATTGATTTGACTTGTTTCAATGTAGTTCTGACTGTTTTTTAATATTTCTTTTTGTATTACAAGCCCAATTATCTGCCAGTGAAATAAGCATTTTTCTTATTTAAAATGCTTTTTTTTCTAGTCCACAGGCATTTAATTTGAAATCAGAAAAATATTTTTAAACCATCAGAAATGTATTGAAATTCAAATAATATAGACCTAATAATCAAACAAATCCAGAATGAATATTCTGAAATCTAGTAATTTTAATCTAGATTTATTAGGTTATTGTTTCTACACAATGTGTCACAAAAATTCTTTAAAGTGGATTTGCATCGTTGGCGGATATTTTGTGGCACTTTGAAGAATAAACGACTCAAATCAAGACTAATAATAATTTTAACTAATCTATATATTCATTGTTTGCTGTGTAGAGAATTAGGGTTCATTAAAAATTGTGGGCAAAATTCTAATTCTGGTCACAATGTTATTTATGGCTGGTTGGTGTATTTTGTAGCTAGCAGCTCACCTTTCTTCTTCTCTGCTGCCATGTTGGATTTTTTTTGCTAAATGTGTAATTTCACTGTGCCCTGTTGTATCAGAGTCTGTGATAGGGAATAGTTTGACACATTTTCTCACATTTGAAAATAATGTGAACTTGCCAAAAAAGCTTTTCAGCTCCCTGTAAATTACTTCCAATTATTAATAACTGCATGCATTTACGCTGGCAACATGGAACTGAAACACCAAACAGAATAATAGTATCTATATGGCATATGAGTAAAATCCAAAACTAACTAAAAATACAGATTTAAAGCCCTTACTAAATATGAATTGGTTGCATCATGAGGTGTATGAATTTTATAATATAATAGAGAAATGGCATATTGTATTTTTCTTTTTTGACAAGTGGCAGTTTGTCACAAGAAATATTTTCTTTTCTTTTTTTTTTTACCTAATATGTATTGAATATGAATTGAGGAGGAATGTCTTAATGTCTAAAAATTGATATTAGCAACACGTCTCAAAGAAGATGGGACAAGGCAACAAAAAGAATAACAGTTTTCTATTTGACTAAAATCAAAGTTTTTTAGTCTCCATCCTTGCCTATTGGCATCTAGCAGCAGCATTACCATGAGCATCACAGTGTATTGTCAGATGGCCAGGAAGCTATTTGTTCAAAGCTAAAGAAGTACTAATAATCATTTGATGTACTTCCCAAAACTGGTGCTACATTTTACCAACTGGTAAATGTCTATGTTCACTCCAGTTAGCCTCATTGACTAGTGGCACATGATTAGAAGAATAAATTCACCTTTACTGAAGCCTAAATTAAAACGGCCTACAGATGTAAAAAGCAACAATGCAATCATTTGTTGCTAGGCAAACGATGTATAGTTAAATTTGAAATTGTAGATGAGCATGGAAAAAACATGATACATTTAATATGTGGCATGAAAATCCTATAGGCATGGCACAATATTATTTGTCACAACTAACTTGGCCAATAATATTTGCAATTAATAGATAATATCACTAATTAATATTCAAATGCTGGACTCACAACAATACATTTATTAAAGTATTATAGTGCTTCCTGTGGGCCAATATAACCTGAACTACTGATTAATAAATTATCTCTTTACAATAAAGTCCAAAGGGCACTAGGTGCAAATAAATGACAATTATCACAATAATAAAAAAAATAGCCACAATAAATTGTCACAGTAAATATATATATATATATATCAGTGGCTAGGTACAAAGTGCTGGATACAAACCCATAATATCCCTTCCTATTGAAACTGCATATGTCCTTAGCCTAAATGCATTGCTGTTGAAGCTGAACAGTTGAGCATGTCTCTGTCATCTTTTGTCCTGTGAGTGCTTGTGTTAAGAAGGAAGAAAACACTTGCTTGTTTTCTGTCCTCTGGTTTTAGTGTTTAAATAAACTATTTTTATGACTTTTTATTGTTTTTTTTGTTTTATTCGTGAGCGCTCCCCTCAAACTGCATTGCTTGCCTTCTTATCACATAATTTATATTTGCCAAAGTACCTCTCAACTCTTGATCATGCCGGTATTTCCTTTTTTTACTGCAATAAAAAGACAAAACAGGAGGGTGAGCACCAGAGTCTTACAACAGCTTTGTACCACTGGAAACCGTTTGTACATGATATGAATAAATGTATCAATCACATGGCTGGGATGTTTCTATGTATGTATATTTAATTTCACTTTAGATTTCATTTCAACCTTTAATTTCAACCTTGTGACACATAAAAGCAGTTTCACCTCTTAGTTTTTAACTATTCAACCAAGTCACTTTTGGGTCCCAACAACTATTCCAAGACTAACTATATTATATACCACACACAAATCCTATTCAGAAAATAAAAGGAAAAAGAAAATGCATATGGAAAAATTACCAAAATAAAAATAAGCCAAATGTCCTTTTTAAGTAAATTTTACATAAAACCGATTTACCTGTGGGTGCACAATGCGACATTGTAGCTCCTCTTTCTGCAACGACAGGATAGCTGAACGTACATGCTATACGTCATTGTCCAAGAATGCATTGCGCACGCAAAAACAAAGTAGCAGTAAACACAAAGATTTTAGGATTTTTTAACTATGTATTTATGTAGTGGAGATAATTTGTAACATATTTAGAGCAACTTGTCTTAATAGCCAGGGTTCCTTTTAAGGTGTAGATTGGATGATATTTCTTTGTTTCCTAGTGAAAGCTGCACTATTAAAAGACCACACTGGCCAAAAATCCCAAAATGGAAGAACATTAGTTTAACCTAGTGGCTTACCTTAATATATGTAAAATGTCAATTTACAAGTGTCTAACAAATCTTCATTGTATTTTAGACCATTTGAGATATTTTACAATGTCTTAAAAAACAAGAGGTCAGTGTAGCTTACTAATCCCAAATGTATTAAACAACAGTTGGTATTGGTATCTTTTTTTCATTGCCTTCAAATTTTTTGAGACATCTTGCTCAAACTGTCGTCGCTGTTCAATCTTCTATTTTGCCTTGCCTTACCATTGCTGTATGAATTGACATATAGGTTGGAGTGTTCTTCAGATCCTACAACAGCAAATGTTTTTATGGCCCTCCTGTTTCCATGGTGACATCAGGAGACGGCCCAGGTGAATGATGCTTCACTTCCATCTGCTCCTCTTACTGTAGCAGCAGCATAACAATGAACTGTGGTGAATTGGTAAAACCAAACTCCGCACTGCTGGAGTAGGGCATAACATTCAGTAATTTCTATATTTTCTGTCATTGTGTTCTTGAGCCAGTCTCTTCACCCACCTCACCTATGTATGCGTGAATGTGAAGCGGAAAATTTGTGCAATGTCAGCAAACATAGTAGTCGCTCTTTTTACCAGTGATCTAAAACTGAAGGGTCATATTGAAGAAATGTGTTAAGTGGATTGTTCTGAGGTTTCCACAGAGGTGGAGCGATGAACTGCTACTGTCTATTTATAAGGCTTACATTGGGTCTCAATTGATCAGTGTTGATGTGTGGTATGGGGAAAACATCTGCTAGAGAATTTACAAAGGCTATGTATGTGGATAATCCTGAACCTGCATAACCATCAGAGATTACGGTACACTGGACTGCTTCTATGCATTGAGGCCACCAACACTACAGGCTTGTGACTTTTTTAAATTTTGTTTTGGCATGTTTCTCATTCAAACTGTGTTGTGGACTATCACCAGCTGCCCTAGGACCCTCACAGCCTATACTTAAAGCCTGCCCTACAATGTGCGCAGAACTACGTGTTCCCTGATAGAAAGTAACCACATGCCAACATGTTGCAAAGGTCATCTTTTTTATGAGTTTTTCATATTCATAACATGGCTTTCATCTTCCAATGGTCTTAAGTAACTTTTGTCCTTAATGATTCAGATGATAGTATGTACAGTTGTAAATAAAATATAATTATGAAAACTGAAACAAAATGGCTTACCCTCTCCAGGTTGGAGGAGAGTCCCTGCCTCAGGTGGAGGAGTTCAAGTATCTTGGGGTCTTGTTCACGAGTGAGGGAAGGATGGAGCGTGAGATTGACAGGCGGATCGGTGCAGCC
>JAVQKC010088063.1:0-31599 GCA_036025475.1 Philypnodon macrostomus
ACAGGGTCAGAAAATGCAATGAAATGCTTTGGATCGGAAGAACCGTTAGACTCGCTAAGATACTCATGAAGTACTAATAACATGCAATAATAGTACATGGTAAAAAAGTGTGCAAAAAAGAGACAAGTGACAATATAATAAACATATAATAAAAAAAGTACAATAATAAAAAAGGGGAAAAATACCAAGGTGCAGTTGGATTTAAAATAAGGTGTAAGTATTTCACAGGTGGTAAAATACTTATACAGATACAGATACAGATACAGATGGGTAATAATGAGACTGGCTTCAGAGTCAACACAGTGTAACATTAGTGTGATCACCTCAGACTGAGTGGCGTTATACTCCAGAGAACACAGCAGCTTCCCTCTGTACTTTTTGGCCGAGCCGTAGTCCATATCTGCCACATCAGGCTGTACCTAAAGCACAAAGAGCACATATACAATAGCATCCATGTAGATACGATAGGTCACAGGTAGGGTGTCATTTAATTGTAAACAATCTGCATGTGTCTTGATTGCATCAAATTTAAGTTGCATGTAATGTTATTGTAATCCAATAATGTAACACTTAAAAAATAAATGTGAAAATCAGATAATGTACCATTGGTCTATTCTGTTCTAAGTTATTACTTGGCCAGTGTATTTCTATATTAATATCTGCTTAATAATTCTGTAGAAATATAATATTTTTGCTGCATTTTACACTGTCTCACAGCAAATTTCCTTGTGCTTACAATGTTGTGGCTTTTTTTTATTCACGTGTAAAATAACATTAGTGAACTATAAAGTCATATTACCAGTGCTGTAGTGGAGCTCCCATTCACTCCTTTCAGGCTAATCTTCTCATCTTTCTTCTTCTGCTGTTTCTTTTTGCCTTTACAACAGCACTTGATGCAGATGCAGAGGCAGATAATCACTAAGAGAACACCAGCAACTACAAAGAGGAGGACCACCAACCACCGAGGCACTGCAAGAAGAGAATGAAAATCAGTATTCACCAGCAAAAGACCACATAATAGGAGTAAGTATGAATTTTGAGCTTACATGGGATGCTGTTGAAAAAGTCATTGAAGAAGTTGTTCACATCATTGACGAGAGGGTTGACGGTGGAGTTAGTATATGGTGCAAAGGGGGACCAGGTGGGGGCGGGGCGGGAGAACAGGTGGGTGGACTTTAATGATCCGTTAAATGCCGGCATGATGAAGTCTGTAAAAAGAGGAGACAAGGCATTTTTTGCATGCTTTATATTTTATTATTGATCTATTTTATGCTTGCATTTCTGGCATCCAGTGTGGTAAGGAAGTTCAGTGTACAGGGTATTTTTTTTGTTCTGACTGATCAGCATCATTTTTAGAGACATAGAGAACAAGCTTTGTTCACATCCATACAATATAAAGGCTATTAGAGGTAGCTGTAGTGACTTATAAAATCAACAAAACACACAGTCGTCTACCAATGACAGAGAGGAATGTCCACAGTGAGTCTCCACCAAGAACAAACAGCAGCAGTGCATTCTGATTACTGAGATACCTACACTACAACTTTCAACTTCAACTGGACAGTAACATGCAGGGGTTTAGAAATAGCTTAAAAAATATTACATTTTGTGCATACAACCAAATAAAAAAGACAAAAAAGTGTCAATTTAGAGCCTCATATACTGTGTTACTTACTATGCCCATTGCAGAGGTAGCATAAGAAAGGGAAGGTACAATGCACAATTCAATAATAATGAACTATTTGTTTGAACAAGACCAATAAAGTTATTAAAACATAAATAATAATAATAATAATTTTACATTCTACTGACGTTTTTAGGAATTTACCAGCATTCTTCTTAGATTCTTCCAGATCATTTGTGCCACAAAGAATGAGCACAATTAATGATGAGGAAGGAAGCAGTGCCAAACACAAAGCTCCCCTAAAACAATGCTCATATCGTTTGATCACAGAAAGGAAATGTCCCTTCCCTCCACCCATACATTTGCAAAGGGCTTTTACAGATTTAATTACTATCAGCACTCAAAATAATGTTGGCCATGGATCATGCACACACCCTTTAAAGGCATGCAAGCCTATTGCAGTACATAGCAGAACATATAAACCCATCCTGTTTGAGTGACAATAGAAAAACAAGTGAAGTTAACTGAAGGAGCATTAAATAGTCTTAATATTTTTCTTATAAAATGTAATTGTATTTAGGGCTGAAATAATGAATCGCATTAATCGTGATAATTTACTAATCAATCATTTAAAATTTTGCTCTATCATAAAGTCTTCAGGTGGTTAAAAATGTGTTGAAAATCTCCTATTCAGGCAACTTTTGCTATCGAAAAAATAGTTGACAGATTAACCGATTAGCAAAATAATCATTATTTTCAGCCCTAACTGTATTGTATAAAACCTAACTCTGAAAGCACATGAATTTTTCATAAATGTATTCATGCTTTTCCCCATCACAGAAAAAGTAAGCCTTTCACTGTTGTTGAGTTCATTGAATTGTATAATGGGACAAAGGACAGTACAGCAAATCTACATACAGCCTGGCCCTAACATTCTCCAATAATAACAATAACTGACCCCTCTTATGGAATATGGTACATGAAAATCAAGGAAGATCATAACAAACATTGAAATAGATTCATTCTGTAACAGTAAAAAAAACAGAGCTTACTTGTAACAATGGCTTTTTAGAAGATAAATGCTCTCATGTTTCATTTCTAGTCCATTTGTTCAACCGGCTGCATATCTCTTTGTTTCTACTTAATTTCAGTCATGGTCTGCTGCGTGCGCTGCTCTGTACCACACCTGTTAGTTACACAGTGCAGTCAGTCAGTGTTTAAACAAAGGTGGAGCTAATGCTAAAATACATGTTATAATGCTTGGTTCTCTAACTTTTCAGACCAAGTACCACCTTGAAATATGTGGCATGCCATTTTCGAAGGACTAATATGAACCTAAATTGGTACTAACCCAAGTCTAAATCAGGAGTCATCCAGATCTAAACCCGGGCTAAATTAAAATAGTTAGACTAAGACTAATCCAGGACTTAAAGGTGTACTCCGTAAGTATAAAAAAATAAAAAATAACTATTTTTAGAGAATATATATATATAGTTTATCTGACCCTGTTCTATGATGTAAAGTAGGTAATCCGTCATAATTGATATTTCACTTTTGTCCCTCTCTTGGCCTTTACAGCAACATCAAATCAGAGTTTGTAGGATATCACTTTGACCAATAGTAGTCAGGTTTTACTTTAGTCTCTCCCCTGGCTTCTACAGAATACAGACACCATTCTTTACACCATAAAACAGTGTTAGATAGTCAATTTGAGCATTATAGGAAAGCTATGGACTATGGAAGCTAAACACCTTTAAACCAGTTCAGTCGTGTCTAAACCAGAACTAAACCAGTTTACACACCAGATTCAAATAAGGACTAGTCCAGGGCTTAAACCAGAGACTAAACTATTAACTACATCAAACCACTTAACCTGGATTCTGAACCAGGTCTGAATCAGGTCAAAATCAGGACCAAACCAGTTGTAATGTATGGTTATTTACCATTATGAGTGTCACTAGAAAGAGCCTGTGTTCCACTGGTAGTCCTTTTACCACAGTTTGAGAAACACTATTATAAGGTGTACAGTTTTGATCTCCCTCTTTCAGCACTAGATAGCAGTGTTTCAAATATACAGTGCCGTGCTTATGATAATGCATAGCTAGAATAATATGTGTCAAGTGTTTGTTGACGTTTCTTTAAAAGACACTAGATGGCAGTGTTTCAATATACAATGGAGTACATAAGAATTAGTATCTATTCATGCCAAACAACTCTGATGATTCAGGGCTGTTTGTGTTTCCACTGCTAATGTTTATAATTTAATATAATCATTAATAATTAGGCTTGTGGTAAAAGAAGCTGATTGAGGAGACAACAAGGAGTGCATTTGTGAGATCACTGTTGCTGATAATAGATTCACTGTATTTCTTACATTTTACTACAGTATCAGATTTTATATCAGCAAAAAAGGCTTAAAACTAAAACTGCATTGAACATTACCACCACTCTTTTGTCCTCAGCTAACCTAGTTCTTGTATAAAATAAACGCTATATATGCTCTTGTTTTATCATAGACATTCTTAGTATCCTTTAGTGCTAGACAGTAAGCAGGTAAACACAGGATACTTATTATGACAGATGTGCAGTCTAGCATATATTTTATTTCAGACATAGATGATAAAGCCTAAACTGTTTAAGACGTGAAGGACTATAACATGTTCTTCACATCTTTGCGTTTGGTCATACAACTGGGCTATTATTTCATTTACCTAGGGGTTCATATCATCCAGCTATACATGTATAAATAAATGTTGCCTCTTAATGTTAATTTTGACCCAAAGCAGCAGGTGCAGACTTGTCATTTAGACCAGTGTGATTGTACATGTGTTCAGTTTTGCTCATTGTTGAACCTAATGACAGTCAAATGTCCTTATTTAGAGTCAGGTCAAGCAACTCCAAGGTTATGCAAATGGGAGAGTGTTTATTGTTTTGTAAAAGCAAACAGCCAATCTTTTCAGTGAAGTAATGAAAGCAAAACCAGTAATATTGGCTGACAGCACATACAGTAGTGCATACAATAATTCAAAGTCAGAAAAAAAACTATGCAGGCTTAACCTTGTCAAAATGTCACTTTTTCTTATTAGTTAAATTCCATCCCTTGAATTTGGTATAGATTTATGACATATTGCCCATAATGCTCCTACCCATTACAATGTGTAGATAACTGATGCACTCACAAATGGGGCTCACCTCAGATAGATTTGAGCTGTTTTCTTTAACGTGTGAATACAACATTTGCTTAAAAACCTGTAGCAGCTACTTTCTGCTCATGTTTTTCATTCACAAACTGTTGAGATGGGTTGTGTAATTTCCCAAAATAATATAAAAAAAACAGAACCCGCAGCCACGGAACAATAATAATATTTATATCTCTGTCTGCAAATAAATGTAGATCATATGCTCTTGACATTTTAGAACAGAAAGTACAGTTGTGAAGTCAGCATTAACTGCCCATAACCCCTTTATTGTTTCATGGAGAACAGTTAAATAAAAATAAAACCAATAGCGATGCAGGGTGTTTGAAGACAGAGGGGTTGGACACAGACAGACGGCGTCTCATTTCTCATTTGTCATGTTTATGTACATTGAAGGTGCGACAGCGGCTGTAGGTTTAGAAGTTGATTGCTTTGCCGAACGAGGCGGCCAAATTGGCTTCCCTGAAGGCCTCTGAGACAGTCTGCAGAAGAACAGAAAAAAACAGGTCATAATTACTTTAAAAAAAAGTCTAACTAGTGTTTTTACAACATCTTTGATCAGCATTTAAACAAAAGGTGGGCACTATTTGTACCCAACATGATGTGTGTCCCGTCTACTTAATGTCTACTGGCCACAATATCATTTCCAGATCATATAGGATCAATGGTTTTATTACCTAAATA
The DNA here is from genome assembly GCA_036025475.1 of Philypnodon macrostomus. Classification (NCBI taxonomy): domain Eukaryota; kingdom Metazoa; phylum Chordata; class Actinopteri; order Gobiiformes; family Eleotridae; genus Philypnodon; species Philypnodon macrostomus. The sequence goes on from JAVQKC010088063.1 coordinate 5,506, forward strand.
CCACAGCTGGATCTAAACATACATAATGGGAAATACCTAGAAATAGCTTTAGTAGAGCACAGTGGGTTTCAAACCAAAATGAATGAATACAGACCAATTGTAAGATTTGATAAAGTGAGATATTATTGTACATACAGGATGTGCGTGGCAGACTCTGGCAATGTCTTCACAAGAAGCTCCATACTCCATGGCCAAAGCAGCTTCATTGATCATCTCTCCTGCCCCCTACAGATAAACCAAGGACATCAACAATCCCTTTAACACTTGGACAAAACAACTTAAATGAATTCAACTCCAATAATGGCTCTTACAGATCCCACAATGTGAGCACCCAGCATCCTGTCTGTCTCCTTGTGACTAAGGATCTTCACCAGACCGTCAGTGTCTGCATTGGTTTTCGCTCGGCTGTTTGCTGCAAAGGGGAACTTTCCAACTCTGTACGGGACACCCTAAAACATTTTTTTTTTAAGTCAGTCGATTTACCACATCACTGTCAATCCTGATTTAGAGAGATTATTGACACACAGCCTCTCACCTCCTCCTTGATCTGCTCCTCTGTTTTGCCGACCCAGGCCACCTCAGGGTGTGTGTAGATCACCGAAGGGACACAGTTGTAGTCGATGTGCACTGCGCCTCCAGCCATGCCCTCCACACAAATGATGCCCTCATCCTCAGCTTTGTGGGCCAACATCGGTCCAGCAATGACGTCACCAATGGCATAAATACTGGAAATGGGAGAATAAAACACCCTTTTTACATATGCATAATAAGTATCTATACACCTACTAATTATGTTGAATTAAATATTGTGGTAATTACTGCAATTATTAAACAGCTAAAAAAAAAATTTATATTATGATAATTTTCCAAGATTTATTGATATATTTGTATTTTATCAGTTATTATTCAAATCACTTGAGAGAACAGGAAGAGTTTCATACCTGGGTACTTTGGTCTGGAAGCGGTTGTTGACGGGGATGCGACCCCTGTTGTCCAGCTCAAGTCCCACTGCCTCTAAACCCAGGTTCTGACTGAAAGGCCTTCTTCCGATACACACCAGCAGCACGTCACATGTTAACGTCTCATTCTTTCCTCCAGCCGCTGCTTCAACTCTGCAAGAAAAACACCATGTTATCCATTAAACCACAGTTTGTACATCATTTAAGAAGAAACAGTTTACTCACGCCACATCAATCTTGCCGTCCGGTCTCTTGGTGGCTCCCATGACTTTAGTGCCGAGTTTAAACTTGACGCCCTGCTTCTGCAAAATGCGCTGGAAGTTTTTGGAGATCTCCATGTCGATGCCCATTCCACCGATGTGACCAAGAAACTCCACAGCAGTGACTTTAGAGCCAAGGCGATGCCACACTGACCCCTACAGGACAATGGGAACACATTTACTTGCATATTAACGTTTAGAATTATTTTTTTTGCGTCACTGGTAAAGATGTGCTGACCAGCTCCACTCCAATGACTCCAGCCCCGATGACAATGAGCTCCTCTGGGACCTTTTTCAAAGACAAGGCTCCTGTTGATGATACAATGGACTCTTCATCAATCTGAAACAAAAAAGAAAATATACAAAAGACTATATTTATTAAACTTCTCAATTTATAATTAGGTCTAACGTTAAACAAGCAGAATGAGACAACACTCCAAATTGACATAACTTTTGGTCAAAGTCAAAACATGGTTAAAATAAGTAATCTGGGCTTGGTTTTTATACAAAAGTGTCACAATAAAGTGCTAGTCCTTCCGCCATTACTGTTCATAGAAACAATATGTGACAGTGAATATTATTTACAGTTCATTTTACTGAGTGAGATCATTTTCCCAGTGATCTCTACTTTGTTATTTGGTTACATGACAACTAAATACTAAGAAATGTATTTTTAATTCACCTGTATCCCAGGAAAAGGCATTACTTCAGATCCGGTGGCGATGAGAATATTCTTGGTGTTTATAACCTGCTCACCATCCGCCGTTGTGGCGGTCACCTGGTTTTTACCGGTCAGCCTCCCGAAACCGTTTACATGGGTCACCTTTAAGGAATAGCCACATCGCTATTTATTACACTTACTTACATGTTGTGTAAGAAAAAGACTGAGACTGACTTTGTTTTGTTTAAAGAGATGTGCGATTCCTCCGGTTAAAGCTTTCACTGCGTTACTCTTCTGTGCCATCATCTTGTCTAGGTTCAATGTGATACCTGAAACTAAAACAAACAATATATATATATATATATATATAATAGAAGCATTTTTGAGTCAACGATAAGAGGTCATAGGTCAACTCCCTGTGATTATACAATAAACCTTCGAATCTGTCTGGCTCTTACTCTCTATGCCTCTGTTTTCAAAATCTTTTCCATGAGCCATGTGGTACAAATAGGAGTTGTTAAGCAGTGCCTGCAAAACACAACAAAGTTACAGAACTTAAACATGAACTAAAAAAAGCAGTGGTGAATTAAATGAATCACCCGTGCTAGTGATTCACATAAAATAAGAAATACCTTTGAGGGAATGCAACCAACATTCAGACAGGTTCCACCAAGTGTAGCATTTTTCTCCACACAAACAGTCTGTGAAAAGACATTAAGCACATGAGACATTTTGAACTTCAATGGAAGACATCAAAAATAACATAATTTGCTCAGATTACCTTAAAACCGAGCTGTGCAGCCTTAATAGCAGCGACATATCCCCCCGGTCCAGAGCCCACCACTGTCACGTCAGCATCAACTACACAGATCACACACCAGGTTAATAACAGTATGTACATAGATAGAAAGTTCACAAAAGAACATTTAAGATTAATATGCCTCATACTTGCTGCTTTATCAGCATACGTTCTGACTGACACGGCTGCGGCCCCATGGAGTTTGCAGGGTAGATGATGGCTCCGCTGTCAAATGAAAACTGTATTTAGACTATGACACAAATACTTATACTGAATGTACTCTCACAATATCAGTAAACAAAAGAACAAGTGAAAAGCACAGATATTTACTGTGTACATTTAACTTTTGAACTAGGACACTGTCGGTGTTAGAGGTTTGTAAAGTTTTATTAAGAAAAATGAGACCTTATACGACCTAGATAGGTAAACATAATATTCTTCTCAACTATAATGCATTTTCTCTATTCTGGTTTACATTTATGAAACTATGACGACAATAAATTTGATAAATTTTAACTGCAAGTGTCAAAACTGAATGTTTATTGTCGTCAAAGTTTAATAAATGGACTGATGGATGCAGTTCCGAGGCATAACATTAGCTATTGGTTAAAAGTATTTAATCACACATAGCAGTTTTATTCGTAGGTGACACCTCAAGTAATAATTTCACGAGTAGAGCTTGGCAGTAAACACCGGTCCAGGCTAACGCTAAAGCTAACCAGGCCTGACAGTGGTCTAGGAATAGCCCTGCAATACTAGAATCCAGACCTATATAAAGCACGATTAGTAAATCAGTCGTTAAATCACGTTTCATGCCATGTCTCTTAATGTCTCTTACCGTGGCCAGGGAGCGGTACAACTGTGTCCAGCTCTGCATTTCGTCTGTGTCCCCTCCACAGGATCAGTCACCTACAGCAGGCCGACCAGCCAAGGACTCCACCTACTGCGCAGGCGCAATACCACTTCTCAAACGTCGCCTCAAAGTGACGTGAGAGATTTTTGTTTAGTAATGTTTTTTTTTTAATATTTTACGTGTACATTTTTTATCATCAATCATTATATAGTAATTGTAAGTAATTATAATCGTATTAATTTCCTCAATAATACAATTTGAATTGCACCTGTTTTATTTCCAAAGTTTAAAGAAGCCTGTTGAAAAATGTAGTCCTGTGTTGACAATTTACGATTGAACCCGTTCCAAGCTAATGCTTGTTTGAAGATTTTTGTGGAAAAAAAACTAAAACTTTAAATAAGTAAAATTTTTCAATATCAACTTTATCAATATTACTTATGGAAAAACTTTCTACCCATCCTTTTACCTTCTATAGCATTGACAGAAAATAAAAATCATCACAGACTGTTCTAGGCCTTGAGCTTCAGTTCTCATTGCCGAGTCAGAAAAAACAATTCATCGTTTTTGACTTTATTACTCAGAACATTTTCAGTCGCATTCTACTACACACATAAAAACCAAGAACCTGAACATGTGAAACATTTGCCATAACCATAACATTAATTATTCTTTCTTCAGAATGCTCAATGGTACAGGATCTCTATCTGAACTTGAACAGTGACCAGGACTATATAATATATATATGTAATTGCAATTTTTTTGACAAATATTGCGACTGTGACTAGATTTGCAATATTATTTTTAAAACCAGGATTCAGCTCCCAGCTCATTTCTTGAAGCATTAACACTTAAAAGACAATAATTAACTCCACATGTTTGTACATTGTAGAGATTAAAACCTACAAAGTAAAAACTTCAGCCTTTGCGTTTTGATTACGATTATCTGTGCAGCCCTATTATCTCACCCTACCTCAGTGTTTTGAGCTCGTAATAATATAAAAAGATTTTGTGGCTCACTCTCCTCAATCACACCACCTTAGCGGCACAATCTTTGCTTTACTAAGAATATTAGTCCCCTCCCCCTACTTTGTATTGTTTTCATTGGCCTTAACTATTGTATTACTATTGTAGTAAGCAATTTATATTTTTGTTAGTACATATGACCAGTGGATCAGCATTTCTACCAGAACAGTGACCAGGGCTGCAGAAAGGATAGAGCTCGTCTTTGAAGGAGAAGCCAGTGAAGGAGTAGATCAGAGCTGGAGCGTCAACGTCATAAAAAGAAACACTGTTCTTTTCATAATTGACGAACACAGCGACTTTCTCAGGCTTACGCTTTGTAATCAGCTGGACTTCAGGGTCGGCAGAGGCAAAATATGACTTATCCTTTAAGCCTATCGTCCAGAAGCCATGTTGTGGATTCAGAGTTATGGTTCCTTTCCTGTTGACAGACTTTTTAGCCACTCCCAAAGTCCACTCGGTTTTCCCTTTGACCATAGCCACAAAGTAAAAGGATTCAGAGAAACTCTGTTTTCCTAAAACAAAGAGATCATCAAATCTCATTGGACTGCCTCGGACTTTTCTCTTTTCGGTACAATGAATAACATTTCTACCATCATCTGAAACAATGAGTTGAGGGTGTGCTGTATTGCTATCCAGTATGACTTTTTTTTCAAAAGCTATGAGCCTTTTCAACTCAGCCTCCAACAGATTCTTGGTGGTTTTATTGAAGTCAACTTCCAGCTGAAACAGAGCTGCTGCCACTGTGCCATTGAATGTTGGCTGGGAGAGGTGGACTTTTTCCCAGTCTCTGGTTGAAGGAACAGAGCTCAGTTGAAGGTTTTGTAAAATCTGTAAGTCATCATCTGATTGTGAGTGCTGCTCCAGCTCAGAGCTCATCTTCTTCAGCTCACAGATCTCCTGCTCCAGATCTTTAATGTGACCTTTGGCCTTCTCCTCTGTGGCTTTCTTCTTCATGCTTATTTCTTGGATGAGGTTGTCCAGGCCTTTCTCCATAAACTCTTTCAGAGCAGTGTAGACTTTCACACCATTGGTCCTCTCTGTCTCTGCAGCAGCATCACTGGCCACTACAGAATCACACAGCTCCTGGATCTTCATCTGTTTCTTCTTAATCATCTCCTGGACATCCGCCTCAGTCTTCTCCAGCTGCAGCTTCTGTTCTTTAGACGCTACCTTCAGAGGAACCACCTCATGGTTCTTATGCTCCGAGTACGTACAGAGCACACAGACACATACCTGGTGGTCCTTACAGAACAGCTCCAGTAATTTATTGTGTTCCGGACACACTCTCTCCTCCAGATTGTTCTGAGACTCGATAAGCTGGTGTCTCATCAGACCAGTCATGCTTTTATGTGGCTCTAGATGGGACTCACAGTACGAGGCCAGACAGACCAGGCAGGACTTCAGAGCTTTAGGTTTAGGATCAGTGCAAAAATCACAGAGGACTTCTGGTTTTGCAGCTTGTTGCTCTGAGCCGGTGCTGACTTGAGACTGTCTGAAGTGAGCAGCCATCTCAGAGATAAATGTATTGACTCTTAACTCAGGTCTGATTTTGAAAGCCTGGTTACAGTAGGGGCACTTACACTGGACACCATCAGACCAGTGTAGACTAATGCAGTTTTTACAGAAGTTGTGTCCACATGGTAAACTGACCGGCTCTGTGAACACATTCAGACAGATAGAGCACAGAAACTGGTCTTCAGACAGCTGACATGTGGCAGTGGCCATATCTGTGCACTGAGAACCAAAGAGAAATGAAAATAAGATAAACAAAAGTCCAAACTTGATTAAGGTATTTTATCAATGTAATCTAAATTCACTCACCAGTTTTGCAGCGACCGAAGCTTTGTTGATTTGCAAAACTAAAACATTATCTCTTTGTGTGACAGCCTTGTGCTTCTGTCATCTGACCACGGTCAAGTTTCACTTAGTCATAAATAGCCTATAGTCCCCTCCTTTTACTCCTCCCCCCAAAGGGAAATATGGAAATAGACTTAATGCAACAATAATTGAATTAATCCTAAAACTAGTTAGTCCTTTTTGATCTCTGTTGGAACTGGGCACTTGCTGTTGAAATTTTTGGGGGTAAAATGGATCATTTCCTTATAGGATTCAGTCTGCAGTAATAAATGGAATCCACAAGAGGGCGCACATTGCACAGTATTAGGGGCCTAGTATGAATACAGCCTGATTTTGTGGCATCAAATATAACAATAATAAAAAGAGAATAATAAAACTTAATATGTGATCTTGAAAACGGAAAGAAGTTTCACATGTAATATGGTGCGCTTGACCAAATAGAAATATCGTAAAGAGGACAGTATATACACATTATATATACATTTAAAAGCAAAAGACAAAAGCAGAGCATTGTAAACTATAACAGATTGACTTAACACTCCTACTCACACGATATATAAAGGACATTGCTTTGGTTGCCAGGTATGTTTGCTGTGATGGATTTTGTCATGTACATGTACCGGTAGTTATGAAGTCACTTTCTTACATGGCTAGGTGGTAAGTGTCTGGCCCAAGAACAATCGCTTATTTTTCTTTCCCTCAAGCTGTTCTCACAATACATTTATCCGGTGAAAACACAGCTTGTCTGGGCCCCTGTCTGTACGACCTGCTGACAGTCGCATTCAATTAAAACACGACGTCAACATGAGCCGCTCACACTCCCTACCACTCTCAGGAAAACATTGGCTTTTCAAAGTCAATTGTTTCCTATGTGAAGAGCTGGCCTTCTCTGTTGGCCCTGTTTAGAGCCTTTTCACGTGCTAACATAAGAGTTCCCCCCTTTTTTTATTCCTAAGTCGACATGAGCAAAGTAAGCCCCGTGAATGGCCCGAAGAGGTCCCATTTGATGACTGGTGACACCATGGCCCACTACAAAAGCCTTTCTGGAGCATTGAGAAGAAGGAGGTGGTGCGTGTTGTAGGGTATAGGGGATTTAAGAGCCCAAAAAAAAGAGGGTGATCTGGCTTTTGAATAAGTCCCAGCGCAGATGTACCAAGGCAGGATTAGGCAAGGATCGTGGTGACGTTGACCAAAATGTGAAGGTTTTTGCAGTAGCCCTTTGTGGCTGGAGCTTCCTCGGGCAGCAATAACCTGGCAAGGCTCATAATAGTGGAGCAATGTCCCCCGCTGATGCCTTTTCTTACAATGTGTCACACAAAATCTGCTCAGAGGATGTAACCAGGCAGAGCGCAACCTGCATACTATGTTAGGGCTTCTAATAGGAATTATATGTGCATCTTTGGGTTGACCTCCACATCCAAAGATATGCATTTGTTGGGAGAATTGGTGACTCAAAATTGGTCATAATGAATGAATGTGAGAGTGAATGGTTGTCTGTTTCTGTGTCAGCCCTGACAACTGTCCAGGATGTACCTTAATCATCAGAGAAAGTTATGGAGATACTTGGCATTGATGATGAGGTATAATGAACAAAGATATTTTTAAGTCTTCATTCAAAATATGTGAACTCGTAAACACTATGTAAGGAATCAGAAAGATGTAAAGCTTACAAAGAATGCTCAAGGCCATTGTCTAGCATATCCCCCATCTAAAGCCCATAGTTGAGCATGTGATTGAATGCTTGAAGAGGTGTGTGATGTGAAATCTGGTCAATCTGGTGAAATCAATGTTTTGTTCAGTTTAAAATTACACAACCTTTGTCACAGAGGCTTTACTTCCTGGTTCTTCTCCCATCATCCCATCTCTGAAAGAGGGAGAGAGTGAGAGGACCATATTCTCGGAGCGCATTGTGGCCAGGAATGCCATTGAATTTGGTGTTTTTCACGGAGCCAGCCTCTTTTGTGTGTCCCGCTAAGGAAGTCTATTGTGCCCGCAGACACCCTAAGAATAGAGGCCAAGCTTGAAACCGTTGTCTACCGATGCTTCTGCAAAACCCGGGTCTAAAAAACTCTCAACTCAGTGAATGAAACTCAACCATCGGAAGCGGCCGGCCTGAAATCCCACAGACAATACGACTGGGCAAACTTTGGAGACCAGTAACAATTAAATATGCAGCTTCAGTGTATTAATTATTCATTCATGCTTTTGTCTATGGGGTTTTTATGTCTGGGGGTGTAGAGGCATGGGGACCTGCACATCAACAGGTCTGAGGCAGAGGAGATTAGGGGGGGAAAAATGGACTAGAGAAATGTGTGCTATAGCAGGGCTGTTGATTGTTGGGTCGGGACCGGCAGCCTTGTGTTTTCAAGCCCCCAAATGTAAGTTCTTGTATAGACCAGGATAGAAACATCGATATGAGCTAAGGTCTAAAACTGGATTAAGAGACAGAACTAGGTCTAAACAAGGTCTAGAGATCCATGTCTAAACTAGTACCAAATCAGGACTAAACCAGGTCTAAACTAGTACCAAATAAGGACATCCAATAGGACCATTTTCTTAGCTTTCTATGACTAAACCAGAACTAGCTGTAAAAGTGGATTAATCTAGGGCTAAACAAAGCATAGACCAGAGATAAATGTAAAACAGGACTAAACTAGGGCAAAACTAGATATACAAAGCAGGTCTAAACCAGGACTAGACCAGGAGAAGCTGTAAAAGATGACTAAACCAGGACTGAGGACGGGCTAAACAAGGTATGTATAAACTGTGTCTAAACCAGAACTAAAGCAGGATGAAAGCCAGAGCAGATCAGGTCTTTACCGCTCCTAAAACATGGCAATTTAAGGTGACATGGCAGGATGTTTGGGAAATGGGTTCCACGCCACTGTCATTAAAAACAGCATTAAGCCTCATCAGCTGCATCTCTGAGGGCAACGTTGCTAGGAGACTCGAAGTTACTGCTCGGAGTTGAAACGTTTTTTTATTTAATTTTTTATTTTGGTACAACTTTGCTTCTCCTTCCTTCAGCTTCAAACAAGGAGGACACATAAAGCAGCTTTCCTGAATACATTGAGGTGAATTTCTTCTGGCTGCCGGCACGGTCAGGTGGCTCTGTTGTGCTTCTAGTCACCAGCAAAATGCCTCCTTTTAAACCAGTGGGGGAAAGGTTTATTCAAGAAAGGCCAAAAGCACTTTGAAAAATTGCTCTGAATTCAGCCTTGTTTACAGCCATTAGTGTCTGGAAACTGCTGCGTCGCCCCCTGCTGTTTGAAAGATAAACTTCAAATGCGATAGACCAGCATAGATCAATAGTAGTTTGTTTGATAAAGACTGAAACGCAGTAAACAAAACCATGGGGAACATGTCTGTTATGACTGTTATGATATTAAAGGGACCCTATGATGCTAACACTGATCTTTCATCCATGTTATAATGTGGAGAAAATAAACATACCTGAAGTTGTATTTAGATTCCTTCATGTATGTTAACAAACCAGCTAAAGCATCTCTTTATGTTGAGTCTACATTAAGGGTGCCCAAACCTTTTTCCTCAGGGGGGCAAAATTTTAATATATTACTGAGATGAAACACACGTGATTCTATAATTGAAACTCTTTTGTTTATTACAAAGTTTTCTTATTGTTATTTTAATATGTAATCTGGGTTATTATTCAACATTCCCATTCATGTGGATTGTTGTCTAAACATAATGAAAACTGAATATAATAGTTTTCAACCCATATCCAGTTAATTTTCTAATATTTTACCAATCCAGTCAAATCTGATTAATTAAATCTGGACATTCAGCCTATGTCATTCAATAATTCTCAAAAATAAAACTCTGGGATGTCATGGAGGGCCAAATCCACTTTGGGTCTACATACTTTATATAAAACAATATCTTGCAGCCACATTGATCATTGCATTTAGTCATGTTTTGAAGGTATTTCTGGTTTAAATCATTTTAATTCCCTGTTCAGGCCTAGTTCATATCTAGTTTAGACCTGGTTTAGACATGTTTTTGCTGTTAGATAGGAAATCACACACAGCCAATTTTGATTAGGGAAAATGTCTGCATAAAGCTCATTTATGACAATAATTTTTATCGTCGTTTGTGGATAGATTTTTCACCACTTTACCAACATATATTAAAACATACCGAGTACATATTCCCTCCACATGGCCCGTAGTGTTGACAGTTCTTCCAACAAAATGGCCTAACAACTTTCTTCCAGCTCAGACATATATTTACCATTTCTGTTTAGTGTGAAGTGTGAGGGGTCAGAAGTCACATATGTTTGCAGCATGTTCAACAACACGCTAACATGTGGTTTAGTGCCTGAACGTAAGCCTCATTAGAGCTGTCTGTAGACTGGACTAGTATTGAGAGGGAGGCGGGGTTTGAAATTAAGGTGTCAAACACATTCCGGCTGGTTTTAGTCCTGGTTCAGAACTTCACAATTCATTTCCAGATGAATACATTTAGTCTTGGTTTCATTCCTGGGGTAGACCTAAGTTAAACCTACCTCTATCCGTGCTTCATTTCTGGTTTAGTCCAGCATTAGGCCTGGTTTAGTTCCATTGAGTTTTAGTACTGGTTTTAAACTTGCTTTGTCCTGGTTTAGACTTTCTTTAGACCTGATTTGGCCCTGACCTGTTTAAGTCCTGATTTAGTTCCAGCTAGGACTTGTTTCGTTCCTGGTTTAGACCTAGATTAGACCTCGTTTACTGGTTTAGACCTGGCATAAACCTGATTTAGTCCTCCTTCTTTATTCCTTGTTTAGTCCAGATTTAGGCCTGGTTTAGTTCCATTTAGTTTTAGTACTGGTTTTAAACTTGCTTTGTCCTGGTTTAGACTTTCTTTAGACCTGATTTGGCCCCGACTTGTTTTAGTCCTGATTTAGTTCCAGCTAGGACTTGTTTCGTTCCTGGTTTAGACCTCGTTTACTCTTGGTTTAGGCCTGGCATAAGCCTGATTTAGACCTCCTTCTTTATTCCTTGTTTAGTCCAGATTTAGGCCTAGTTTAGTTTGGTTTAGAACTGGTTTAACTGTTTTAGTACTGGTTTTAAAGTGGCTTAGTCCTGGTTCAGTCCTTGTTTCGACCTGGCTAGCAAGACCTGTTCTAGTCATTATTTAGTGCTGGTTTAAAGCTGATTAAGACCTGATTTAGTCCTGGTTTGGAACTGGGTCACACATTATATCTAATGATGGTTAGTCCTAATTTCGTCTTGATTTAGACTTTGTTGTCCACCACTTGGGCCCAAGACTCTTGCCCTGTCTGCTCTGCCTGATGTTACGCCCCTGTCTGTGACCCTGTTTATCCCAAAATACTGCGTTTTCCCATTGTATTCATGTGTGCGCGGCTAACGGGGACCTTGTTGCCAGTTTGAGATACCACTTAGTGCTTTCTCTGGCTCTTGTAACAGATAAAAGAGAATCAGACCTGCTTTTAGCTTGAGCCTCCTCCACTGAAGAGGCTGGTATAGAAGAGAGTTTTATTGGGGACCGCTGGTATGCACAGAGCTGCCCCGGACCAAGCACAAAGACACTGGTAATAACAGTTAATCTTCGCAAATGTTCAATGGCTGCCAAACCGATTCAGGACCGTCCCGACAAAAGACACCGAACTTCAAAGTCTGAGGGAATGCAGAGAGGCCGGTTCCCATCACCTAAATCAACACCACTACTGCAGAAAGTAAACATGCAGTGACATATACAAATACAGTGTGGACCAACCCACATTTACATTACATTAAAGCATTCATTAAGCTTACCTAAGTATCTGGTACAATATTCACCTGTTTGATAGCATATAAGTTCCATAGTCCACTAAAAGGCTCAGGAACAGTTGGCTAATGTGGGTGTTTTGAGGTTTATGGGGAAACTAGACTAGACCTAGAGAAAACCCACACAGAAACACAGGGAGAACATGCAAACTCCATACAGAAAGTTTTTTTGTGAAAGTTCATTCTGGTTTTTGAGATGAAAAGAATCTACAAAACTGTCCATACAGAAAGATTTTTACAAACTGTAGGAATTAAACCTGTGAGCATCTTGCTGTGAGTGTTAACCACTGTATAATGTGGTGTACAATGTAATAATACTGTATGTAAATAATTTGCTGCAGACAGATAAAAGTGCAAATCAACTATTTGAGATTCCTGCCAATGACTTATTTTATTATATTTCAAAGCCATTGACAATATAACTCTTTACATGTAATCCAATCAAATTCTTTTGCAGAGAATTGAGTTATTACGTTCTTGGTAGCAGATCAGTAGCACATCTGTTTGTAATATCTGATCTCTGTCTGAGTTGTGACAAAGAGACAAACCTGCTGAGCACATCCTTTTCACTTCCAGATGGTTCCTCCCTCAGATGAAGTTACGTGGGAAAAGGACGCATCCATTCAAACAATTAGACAACATCAAACCCCTGAGGGAAGGTTCCCACAGACTTTTATAGGACATCAGATATAAGAGCATTCTGTAACCTTTTGACTTACATGTTCTGTGAAGTCTTGTCCGCTGCACCCTGCTCAGACCAATTGGTGTTACTACGAGAGAGGTCTAAACATCGAAAGCTATGCAAATTCATCTGCCCAAATTTGTCAAATTCAATATGTCATGTTTCTCTGTCTATTTCAATCACAGTATATTGACGGTGCCTGGTGATGGAGCTGTATCTCTACGGTGGTGGTGCAGATTGAGGATAATCTCTTTGTGGTCGATACATGGATTGAGGTAATGAGGTCATGTCACTCAGATGGGGGTGTTGTTAACTACCCCCACTGCCCCCCAGGCCTCTGTCATTACCACTGTACAATAACACCAATACACGCATGTCAGGAGTCAGAGGTCAGGTGGCGGAGCTGGTTCACTGGTCTCTGAGGGTCCATCGGTCACAGAGGTCAAGTTTACAACAACTTGACACATCATAATCACATTGTAAAAAATGTTAATGTGGGAAGTTGGTTTTAAAACATTTCACATTGTCATCAAGAGACCTATAACACACAAGACCCTCACATTTATATGCTTTAACCTGTTACATACAGTTGCACATGTAACTGATTGAATGTTACATTACTATCATTTTCCACATGTAACTGTACTTGCCTTGTCATGGGGATTTATTTGCACCTTTACATTCACCGTTTACTGCTGACCTGCTAGGCATACACAATGTAACACTTTAAGTCTTTTAAGATTTTATTGTATTGTAATGACTCCAATGTTATTCCGGTTAAGCTGAGGCTGTTTTATCAGTGGGGTTGCAAACTTTAATGTTAATGTGCCTCAAGTTAAATTACTAGTGTCTTTGAATGCCTGTTTATTTTAGTTGCTATGACAATGACTTATTATTCACTGTGATTGGCTGTTATCTGAGAGAGTTCTTCTTCTACTGTTACTGTAAGTTTTGTAGGTGTTATGCACTTTTCTGTGGCACTCGGTTCCTGTCCAAGCAAACTAATTCTCTGTTCTTTTGGCTATGGCCTAACCCTAACCCTGTGTAAAAGTGTGGCAAATAAAGAGCCAAGAACGCTACAATATGAAATATATACAGTACTTGTGTATGCTGATCTTTATCTTCTATTTTTTAGTTATGCTCAAATTTTGGATTTTTTTTATTGTTGGCATCCAGTGTGGGCAGCCAAGTAAGAATTTCATAATATGTTCCTACTGTGCATATGGCAATAATCACTTTAAATATTACACAGATAACTATTATAATGGCACAACCTCAATTACTTCATCAACAATTTAAACAATCATATTTACTTCACTTTTCTGTGACGTAAACAAGACCATTTTGTTTATTTGACTGACGCTATCAAAATATGTTGTTGAGATGTTTTGTCTTAATGCAAAAAATACTTCTATCAACTTTAACCAAGGTATGCTAGATTGTATTTGAGATATCTTAATCAATGTGAAATAGTCCATTGGAGTTGAATACACACCATTTCTAGTTGGACTGATCTTTAAGTAAACTGAGACAGTGAACATTTTTGCTTGTGAATGATTACTGTAAGTTTTATCTCTTTCAGTGGACACAGTGGATTCAGCCATTGATCAAGCTGCTAATTTTGACTTAGACAAATCAATGGGACTTTTTAACTCATACTAAAATGTTAAAAAGTTGATCAAATGTAAAATAAGTAACAAAATGCAATAAATATAGTCATTAAAAATAGAAGTAACACATTGTCCAATTTCTCATTTTTACCAGTCCAATAATACACTTCCTGTCCTGATTGGTGATTGTTCCACAGCAGTTGTCCCTCTGCTCTTTCTGTGAAGTCAATACTGAATGGACTGCTCACAATGCTAATCATCATCACTAACAGCTCGCTCTAGTTTGTGTTTGATATGGGCGGGGCACCGTGAGAAAAGCCTCTACTCAATGATTCATAATACAACAGGTGAATAAGGACAAACAATATCCCACTTTTGGTTTGTGGCTTTCCCCCGGGAGATTATTTCACTGAAATTTTGGTTTAGAACTGGTTTAGACCCTGTTTAGCTCTGGTTTAGTCCTTTATTATTAACCTGGTTGTGGTTTAGTGCTGGTTTATGGCTGGTTTAGTCCTAGTTTACACAATGTTTACTCCCAGTTTAGACCTTTTTTTAGTCCTGGTTGAGATTAATTCATGGTTTAGTTTTGGTGTAGTCCTGGTTTAGACCTGGTTTGGTATCAGTAGACCTGTTTTTGTCTTGGTTTAGCCCTTTATTTATACCTTGTTAAGTCCTGGTTTAGACCTTATTTAGACCTGGTTAATGGTTACTGCTGTATTAGTCCTGTAAGTGCTGGTATTAAAACTAGTTTAGATCTGATTTACTCCTGAATTAGTCCTGGTTTACACCTTTTTAAATCCTCAAATCCTTTTAGATCCTTTAAAGATCTCATTAAGACCTAGTTTGGTGCTTGTTTAGCTCTGATTTAGAGCTTTAATAGACCTGGTTGTGTCCCGTACAGGTTTATTCCTGGATTAGTCTTGGTTCTTTAGTACTGGTTTAGAATTGTTTAAACTTTAATTAGTTATGATTTAGACCTGGTTTAGTCCTGCTTTATACCTTTTGATCTGCCCATTTAGACCTTATTTGTACCTGGTTTAGTCCTAGTTTAGTCCTGGATTCATGGACTCCCTTATGGGCCCCTCCACCACCTGGGCCCCATTTCACGTACACTGCCTGCTCTCCCTGATGCTGCGCCCCTGCTCCCAACTCTAAGTCTAACGTCATAAAAAACTGTCTGAAATCTCCCCAAAAATGCATGAATGCTGCACTGTGGGAGTACAAGTAATTTTCCCCCCCTTGGAAACATTCACCCTAACAAGTGTAAAGCAGTTTGTGCATAAATTAAAGATAATCCAGACTAAATTATGTAAATGTATTCGGTGAGATAAAGCAAGGGGCGTCATGTGGTTTATTGTTGTCGAGGGTTAAAAAATCTGAGGCAGTGGTGGAAGCCCGAACTGTGAAGGTTTTTAAAAGTTTGGGAAAGATGCGTTCGGGATGACATGGATGGTGGCCTATTTGGAACATATGTTGTTACATCATTGTTTCTCGCCTGCAAAATATGAATCAAGTAAAAGTATTAAAAATTGCAGTACCTGATGAAGAAAAGCCTATGTTTGAAAGTTTGAATGATGCGCTCCCCTTTCCCTTACACTCTCCTTCACAACCCTCTGTCACGGTCTCACACAAACCGTGAAGTATCAGAAACTCATGACCAGCAGTCTGAAGTTCGCTTTTAATTTGTTGAGCTAAAAAATAAAATTTAGCTCTGAATAAGCTTTGAATTTTTAAATAAAACATCAGCTCCCTCACATTATTCCTGATAGGGTCTAGTCCTTGATAAATAAACAATGTTTCAACCAATCAGAGCTCTCCTGTCCTGTGGAAGCGTGTGATTGGTTGAGAACAAGTGCCCCTGCGCTCTAAAACAAACCTTCTTGGGTTTTGAAGTCTCATTCTTTCTCAGATGACTTTTGGTATGCTGTACTATTGACTGTAATTATTTTTGTATAAAGTAAAAATATCAGGTGTTGAAGCTTTAAAGTAGACATAATCATACAAACAAAGCTATCTCAAGCAAGTTATACATATTTCTTGGACAAAATAACTTCTGCTGACTTGCACATTGGATTTAAAGGCTTAATTCTGTCACAGTCTTCAGTCTTGTCTTGCCCTCCCTTCTGTGTACCTCTTTGGGCGTGGCTACTCGGAGCTGCAGTGAAGCTCACCTGGATTACATCTACAATCAACAGCAGTATAAGAGGGCCAGGTTCACAGCCACTCCTCACCCATCCAGCCATCCAGCCATCCAGCCATCCAGCCATCCAGCCAGCCGATCATCATCAATCATTACTAATTAGCATTTTCAGTAAAAGTAGTAATGAAAAATGCTAGTCAGGTATTAAAAGTTCAGTTGTTAATACAGAAAATCTAAAATAGTTTGCTCTTCTGCTCAAGATCTTGCCCGTCTCTTGTTGGTAAAGCAAGTTTCCATTAGACTCTTAAATCAGAGAGAGAATAATAGATCAACTATTTTCTATAAATCTATCAAATATACGAATAAAAAGATATAATAAATGATCAATAATATGAATCATTTTTTAATCTATAGGCACTTTGCTACTTTCTTGTTCATACATTGTAGTTTAAAAAATCCACAAAGTAATGCCAGGAATCCAGTTGTATGTATATATATATTAATTTATTAATTATAATCCATTTACCGCACCTCAACCTAATGATAGTCACCACCCTTTAACCTCATTCTTGGGACAGGGGAGCGCACCACACACACATGGGTTGGTTCCCAGAGTGAATGTGATTTCTGGGTCATTGATAATGCCTATTGGAGGTGTCTCAAAGGTCGGGAGGGCAATGGACGTCATGATCTCAACCACACACTTAAAGAAAAAAAAAAACACTTCAGGGCAGCCTCAGTCCATTACTCGATAAAGGCAAAGCTAATGGCCCCCTGCTAGTGTCCCTCACTCTCACAGCAGTGGACCAAGAAGCATCTGGTGATGACTCTATATGGGACAATGTATAGACTAGAGACAGCCGACTGTGGTGTGAGACGTTATTGGTTTTGATTGGTTGTGACATTAACAACAAACAAATTAATACGGTCAAAAAGAAACAGTCTCAAAGCAACTTTAAATGCAGCAGCAGGCAGCTTGGTTTCTGATATAAAGTCACTCCCCACTCCATCTTGTGGTACAAAATAGTATAAAATGGATAGTGTCATCTCCAACAATTTACAGTATAAAGGCACATTGTATTGGGCTAATCTATTGACTTTATGGAAATTACTATGGCACAAATGTATTATTACAGTTATGTTTTTGTTCATGGCTATGTTTTTTATTTGAACATTACAATAGCCAAATTCCAAAAGCCAACAGGTTCTCCATTTTCCATGCTCACTGCGTATCTGTAGCTATATCACTATCCGCTTCCGCACGTCCCTTATTTAATATCAAACACTGTTAATCCCAAATGTATCACCTCTAAAGGGTTTTCTCCATATGGGCGTGTGGCATGGAGGCAGTGCGGCCGGTGTGCTGCGCGCTGCGGTGGGCGGCGCACTGCTCCACTCAGCCGGGGCTGGTCCTCGCTCAGTCACTCGTTGTGGAGCTCAGAGGACGGGCGCGCTGAACTTGGATCTGTACCATTCACCCCAAAACGAGCGGAGGGCAGATACTTTTATAGAAGCGACATGAAGCAGTGAGGACTGCAGCCAAACCGGGACCTGCTCCCTTTAAACTACACTATTAAGGGTTAAATTTCGCAGATTTACCACAACATGGAGACGTTTGGCTGCTGGCTGTTACTGGCTGCGCACTTCATCCTTCTCTGCCAACAAGGTAAGGCACAGTGCCGCTCATGTTTATGTCCTCAGTTGACGCGGACCGAAGCCCAAACATACTGTTTACTCCGGGTTTACTCCGAAGCGCGCTTGTAGTTGGATACATTTTACGCGCAGCAGTGTCAGGTGGACTACCCAAGTTCAGTGTGTGTTTTTGGATGGAGCTATAATGAAAAAAAAAAATCAGCTTCAGGGTTGAGTTAAGTTCATCCTGGTTTGGACTGGAGGTGTCGTTTTTTGTCGACTGATTCTGGGCTGGCTGGAGAATTGAATCTTGGTTTAAACTTTCCTAGTTTAGATATGGATTCATTTAGGTTACTTTATTATGAATTGCACTGAAATCACATTTAAATTCAACATTTGTTCAATTCTGGTCTTACATCCACTTCTTTAGTCAATCTGTGTATAGCTAAAAGTCCAGTGCTCGTGTTAGTCCTGGTTGAGCGCTAAGATTGTACAGCCCCAGGGTCAAGGCAAAAAAAATCTCTTCCATTTTTTTTTATTTTCAATTTTGCTTTATTCTGAAGTTCATTCAATGATTTTACAAACATTCAACACACTCACTCATGCCTTGTTGGCTGCTCTCTGTGTAGACTTGGTTTCATTACAGATTTTAAAACATATTAAGGCCCGGGCCTCACATATCATCAGCAAAGTGGAGCTGTCAAGCATGAAGAAAGAAGTGGACACGCTCTTTCTCAGCCTTATTAAGAGTAGAACCAGCTCCAAATCTGGCAACAACAGCGTTCTAGTAATCCCATAGTGTCCCTCCCAAAGATACCATCACTGCAAACCTTTTTAGAGCAGACATGGTAAATGGACGGTACAGGAGTCACTTATGAACCTCGGGCTGTTTCTGACAGAAATTATGAAGAATTAGCCATTGTCATTTACACTTTAAATGTAAATTTTAAGCTCTGTTAGTGTGCCCCAGGGCAGCTGTGGCTACACAAGTAGCTTACTGCCACCGGGTGTGACTGTGGAGTGAATGAATGATGTAATGTAAAGCGTCTTTGAGTCTTGAGAAAAGCGCTTTATAAAACGAATGCATTATTAAGCTAAAAGGAGCATTTTTCATCAGCTCTGGTCTGTGTGTTAGGTGACCTGCAGTTTGTCCCTTGTGAATGAATTTGAGTGTACGTCACCTGTCTGTGCATCTCTCTGTGTCAGCCCTGCGACTAACTGCAGGCCATTGTCAAGTTTGTACTCCGCCTAAGGCCCATAGTTACTGGAGGGACTTAATTGTCTTGTGACTCATAATGTATCCAGTCGGAAATACAACAAAGCTAGAAGTTTGGAACGCAGGAGTTGCTATTTTGATGTTTCAGGTTTTGCAACATTCTGCAAAGCTGTAAAAATGAGGAGATACAGGTTTGAAGGTGATTTGAAGGTGTATTTTAAAGGGGTTTTGATCATGTTTGGACAATTGCCATGTATGAGCTAATCAAGAGTGTAGGGCCAGGGCTGAGCTATATCTAAATAACTGTCAGTGGGTTAGATTCTTCATACATTGAGGACTTTATACAGCCCAGGAGGGTGTTTTCCGCCTCAAGCCCAAAGTAAATGAGGCAGACTGCAGCCATCTTGGAAACCCAGAAGAAGTGAGTGAGATGATTGAATAAACGAATACTGAGTGTGGCCAGAAAAAAAGGACTTGATAGTTAATGGATTATTGGCAAAACTCCGATTGGTTCTAGCCCTTCAACAGTAAAGGAGAGCCCTGGGAAGTCATCTTGTGAATCCGGACTCTGACTGGAGCAAGTGTCAGCAGCAGGCCGCCGGTGTTGCAGTGGTGGTGTGCCAGAGAGGACACCGATCTGCTTGGTTGAATCTTTTGGTGAAACAAAGATTAGTGAGAATCTGGCCAGATCCTGTTTTAGTTAAAAAGATGTCTTTTCTTTTGTGGTCGTTCCAGGGCGTTTGGATGTGTGCTGGCCGCCTCAGTACCTGCAGACAGCCTCGGGCCCCAGCTCCTCCTCCTTTATCGTTTAGAAATGAAGCTTTGATGAAATGTCACAAAGAGGTGCCAGTTCGCCGGAGCCAGATGCACTGTAAAACCTAAATTGGGAAACTGATATGTTATAAGTTTATACACAACTTTACTAGAGGCTTTGAGTAATTCTGACCAGGTTAATTGACTGTAGTAAACGTACATGTTATTTTATTATTTGATGAAATTTTATGGATTAGGTGTCTTTAGGGCAATTGATTTCCTCGATTTTCTAGGGGGAAGAGATTAGGAGTCAATAGCTGTTAAGTAAAATTCACTAGTCAAATTTTTACAGTACACTTGAGTATAGTGGTATTTATTTATTTATTTTTTATTATTTATTTTTATTTGATAGGGACAAGTATATACATTTTACGTGTCATATACTACAGCACTTGTAGCCGTGGCTAATTTGCAGTGCTCGTCCCTAGAACCATCTGTTCTGGTGGTATTTGTGAATGGGCAGTGCCCTGTGCCCTGTGTGGACTGGTGTTGTCTAACAGGACACGCTGACAGATGGTCTCCTCAGTCGGACAGGCTGTCAGTCACACACAGAGGTCCAAGGAGCCGGGACAAGCAAACTGAGAATATAGATTACAACTGTTGGTCTTTTGGTTCAATAAACTGAACAAAAATGTCTTCACAAATTTGTTAGAGCTCATATTATTATAGACAGCCGCATTTTGTATACAGGCCACTGTAAGTATATGGCAAATTTACCAATGAACTCTATGTCTTCCACTAATTTAATCCTAATCTAAATTTTACTATATGTTCTCTTTTCTATTGTCCTGTATTATCTTCCTGCTGCAAAGGATCCTATAGCTGCCCACTGGACGGTCATTAGTTTAAAAAAGCAGATTTTCAGTAGTGTTTGGGGGGGTATTTGATGACCAGATTAGTGGGTATTAGGCTCAACTGTATTCGCTCAGCCATACACAGAGGCCACCGGTTTGAGTCACCCTTTTTTGTGACGGTGTGAAAAGGAGCTGGGGTTACGATGGAAAAGGGCCGCAGCAGAGGTCAGCTGAGGAGGCCCTGAGTGTAGCTCCTTGAATGATGCAGTTAAAGGGGAAGGGGTTGTTTGGTAACAGTAGAGAACGGGGCGACCACAGGAGGAAGGGAGGTGTGAGAGGGTCGACACAGAAAACAAGGACAGTCCCAAAAGCAGGGGGGGTGAATTTAAGTGTGACGCACGATGGTTTGTCCCAGTGACAGGAATATACTGTGAACAGATGGGTCTAGTGAGAGGGAGAGGGGGATTGATCTCAAACTCCTAAGTGGTCCGTGGAAAGATATAAAATAAACCAGATTTTATTCAGCTGACCACAAGACTCTCTAAGCAATTAATGAGCACAGATACATTTTGAGGGTGTAGCCATTGGCCTGACACTACACAAACACACACTTTTGGATCAGTCTTGGAGGTTTGGTGGTCTGAGATTTATTTCTGTTTGCCAAAGTGGTCCTTGGGTTAAAAACGTTTGAGAATCACTGATATAGGGGGTAAGGGTGGGGGGTAGATATAGTTTTGGCCCCAATTTTTCTACCCTTTAGTCTTCCCATCCCTTCTGGGTTTACCACAGCAAATCCTCAGGGAATTGCATTCAGATTTAGTATATTCTATTCACAAAAAGTTAGGAATTAGATTTTTTGGGTATATTTTTTGGAAATGTGATATTATAAATGTATGGTATTTACCAGGTTATAGGTTCAATTGCACTTTAGGAACATTCTGTAATTTCACACAAAAGTCAAGAGTTTTAAACTTAATGCTCTTCCTGCACGCAACCCTGTACGTTTATCTGGGCTTAGGATTGCCACAAAACATACACTGGCTTGCAAATGACATTGACCCGATAAAAAAGAACAAAGACATATAGTTAAGAATATTATTGATTTATTGTTCACATTGTTCCATAAATCACCTTGTATTGTCATTGTATGTGAACATTTTTTATTGTCACTTTTCATCAATATAAGTGAGAGTGCTTTCAAAGTGCTGTCAGATTTACAACGTAAGAGTTTTGAATGAATAGTGGCCTCATCTGTCTCATTGAGGCATAGGAGTCCTCACAGACTCATGGAGACTGGAGGTTATCACAGCACTCAGGGATATATTAGTCACACACTGTCCTGTCCATACACCCCCCCTCCTGCCTGCGCTAACCAACATTAGTCTCACATATATACACAAATATCTTCTTCTACATAGAGGCTTGGCTTTTCAGTGATGCGGGGTGAGACTGGTGAGATTGCCGAGTTACTGTAAATATATTATTTTGGTGATTGGAAGTGTTTTATTACCAGTAAACCTTACTTTTTATTGCACATTTCACATAAACATGGCCCAGATCCATTTCCCTCCTTTGCTTTTGCTGCTCCTAATCTCTGATCTTCTGTCGTCTTTTCACAAACCCCTCCACTGTCCTGTCCCCTTTACATTTGTTAATCCTCTTCATTTGTCCCCCCTCTCTGTGGTCCCGGGGCTGGTGAAAAATTAGTGTGTAGTGTTTCTGAGTGAGGAGGGGGGAGGGGGGAGGGTGGTGGTTGGTGGTGGTTGGGGGTTAGACGACCATCTTGTCTCGGCTGGTGTCCTGTTGGCGCCGTGCCACATCCATTAAGGCCCTGTCTCCCCCACTGCCCACTAAGGTAATGGATGACAGCACTGCACTTTACTGGGTGGAGTCTGAGCAGCATGATTTGAACTTTCATATTTTGACTTTATTCCTGCCCATCAAGTTTGCTTTAGATTCTAAAACACTGTACAATATGATAAAGATGCAGTGATATATCAATAACAGTAATAACAGTCTTTTGCGCAACAGTCATACACTGGTGGTTGTAACCTTCCTCAGTAGCCACAACTGCCCTGGGACAGACAGTGACAGCCAGATCTATAGTCGAACGTTTCACATACTAGTCACAGATTTGAGCATATCATAAAGAATAACCAGGTGATAGTAAATTATTGGTTATATGGAATTTTTTAAGCATTCTGTAATTTCACTCTATATATTTATATATCAGTAGAATGTTTTTGTGACCAGTGATATTACTATTTTGTCCTGAAAAGATTTGAAAACGGTTTTCAGTTTCTGTGTGAGACCATGACCCATTTTGACTTTTTAAATCAATTTCTATTTTGCAGCTCAAGGTGTAGTTTCATAAAAGAACTGTTCACAAAATAACCAATAAAAATGCTTAAAAATGAACTACCCGACCCTGTTCTATGCTGTAGAATGTGCCGGCTATAGTCTGTGGAGGCCAAGGGAGGGACTACTTTTGGTAACCCACAAAGTCTGTTCTGATGTTGACGTACGGCCAGGGGTTTACATCATAGAACAGGGTCAGATATAACCTTTTTGGGTATATTTTTCAGATGTGTAAAACCAGTCTGCCTCTCCTACATTCCCTTGTTACAAACACTTGGTCTTGGTGGCACACACTTTAGCCTCCCTCTACCCTCCTCTGCTGCTGCCCGCTAATGGATGACGGGGCAGATCCGGGTGGCCCTGTGAGCCTTGTAAAGAGAGGGGGGTGTCCCATTGCAGAGCAGAACAAGTTGTGCCCCTGTGGAGGAGCTGGTGGAGGGGCATTTTAATTGTCACCGCGAGTGTGTGGTCCTTCTCTGGTCCAGCTGCTCAATGTAAAAATCCTGAAAAAGTGATTCAGAAAAAATATGTCCATCGATAAAAGGGCTTGTATTGAGGACATGGTGGTGAAAATCCTCCTGGAATTCACCCATTCCTTTTGGCTTTAGAGGGGATGGGAGCAGGTGAATGTGAAGACGCTTTAGGCAGATGTTAGCCAGCACAAAAGAACTGACTAGGGCTTTTTATGTACTTACAGAACATTTACATTGCACTCCAGGCATTAGACTGATCCTCTTATCCAGATCAGCTTCAATGGGGTTCAGCGGGGAGGACGAGCTTTAATTCCTTGATCAGCGACAAGCTAACGGTAGAAGGGGGTCCCGGGATAACTATGGCGTGTCAGGACCCCAGAGAGGAGGAAATACAAGCAGCTATGAATTTAATGCAATGAGAAATATGGGTTTTAGAGCCCTCCTTATAGGGTGCTATAGATGTCAAGACCACAATAAAAAACTGGTCTTGGTCTCAAGCTGATTTTTACGGTTGCTTAGTACTCAAAGGTATCCAGACATTATACGCAACTCCATAGCTTCTTTCCAAAGTGTTTTTTGATCCCTTTTTATCTCCAATACATGGCATCAAAACATTAACCATATTGTGGAACATTATGTATTAAATAATATAGCATTCACACAGAGTGCAGTCCTCTCGCTGGTGCACGTGGAGCACGGAGCTGTGTGTGTATGTGAAGCCTGTGTGTGTGTGTGTGAAGCCTGTGTGTGTGTGAAGCCACTTGCGGGGTCTGGAAAAAGTAGAATCCTTGTCTAAATCTTCCACAGCGCCAGGTCAGGACACGTACAGAATGAACACAGACTTCACTCTTGCGGTGCCCATTCCTTATCCGTACCACAGTCAGTGTGAATTAGGCATAAGACCTAGACCTGGTGGAGTCCCTAATTTTTCTACAGGTTACTCCTGGATTAGAGTTGTTTGTTGTTTGTGAGTGTTTGGTGTGAACCACTGCACTACACAAATTTTTATTTTGATGGTCAGGTGTGGGGTCTCTCCCAATTTTAAACTTTTAAAAACCCTCTTAGCGTGGCCCCAGCTTTATGCTATTCTTTACAGCCCTCCTTCCACTTATAGAAAAAGGTCTAAACTGCTGCTGCCCACAGGTTGAGAACCCCGCTGCCCTGCTGACCCCCTCCTCAACTAATGAAAAACCCTAAACTTCTCCAGCGCCATCCTCTACCCCATTACTTCCCGAAAAGCTTTCTTACTCACCCCTATTCTTTGCCCTAAAATCTTTACTAGCCTCCTCAGCCTCAGTAGCCATCCTGCTGTGTTGCGGTTGGCTCCTTTGATCGAACCTGGGGCTCTAATTAGAAGGAAGTGAATTGTGGGTCACTATTACTCGTGACCCCTCTCAACGGCCACTCCAAATGTTGTTAGGGGAGCGAGACATTCTCACGATGCCCTGACCAAGATGGCCAAAAAGGAGGAGGTGGAAACATATAGGGGGTAAATATCTGGATTGTGTTAAGGTTAGGTAGCCCCATAAAAATCAGGCACAATTTACATCTAATTTGAGCCGCTGCAGAGGTCAGTGGTGTGTCTCGTTAGTGTCCAGCCCGAGGAAGGGCACCGTGGGGGGACCATATTACTGCCGGACCAGGCACTGGCTAAACCCTCGTTAAGTAGGCTCGGGTTAACAGTTCAGGCAGAGAGAGATGGCAACAATTGTGTCTAGATAGTCATTTTTTTACAGAGGATTTGGGATAGGGCCGGTCATAAAATTGGTTAAGACACCAGATACCATCCCTCACTCAAAATAACTAACTTCCTGGTTTTATTGACCAAAAAAAAGCACTGATTATCAAACTCATTTTTTTCCTCTACAAAATATGAATGTTTTATGCTTCATACAATAGTTCTGTTATACAAAACCATCTGGGAAGGCTTCCAAAGAAAGTGTTTGCAACAGACAGAAACTAGTGATGCTGTGTAGATACTGTGATGCCAATTAGTGCATGAATCAACTGTGAGTTTTATCCAATGAAAAACAATAGTGCGCTCTTTAAAGAAGCCTTGAGGTATTGTAAAGTGCAATATTATTGAATCCATTATAATTAAAAGTGTACTATGGTAAAGTGTACTATGGTAAAGTGTATTATCTTAAAGTGTACTATGGTAAAGTGTACTATGGTAAA
>JAVQKC010088078.1:0-11391 GCA_036025475.1 Philypnodon macrostomus
GGGTTAAGTGTCTTGCCCAGGGACACAACGACAGTATGCGCTCGGACGGGGGCTCGAACCACCAACCCTCTGGTCGAGGGGCGAGCGCCTACCCCACTGCACCACTGCCGCCCCATTAGTTTAAAAGACTAAATGGGAGTGACTTTAGGTGTCATTCTCGAAGACGGAGAGCAGATGTTTGCAAATCTCAGGTGGCAAACAGCTTTTTTCTCACTAACCTTCAGCCATAATGTTATTTTACGCTCCACTTTTAAAAGCACTCAAAGTTTTAGTGATAGATGTTGAAACCGCTGGCAGTCAAAGTCAGGTCGAGTTAGCAGCCATTCCATTACCTTAGCACCTTGCTCCACACCCAACAGACACCAGGGTCACCTTGTAATCTGGCTGTGATTTCTAAAACATGATGTAAATTGAATTATCTGGCCACAAACTTGGACGGCTAATTCAAATATATTATATGACATTATTCTGTAGTAATACCCGTGTTGCATAAATACTTGGCAAATGGCCGAGCGTGTTGGACAATCAGTACTGCCAGGCTGCACTTCCAATTACTATAAAGTGCACAATATGGTGACTTCCCATTACGGGTATAATGCAAAAAGATGGTCTAATCTTTCTTTATGGCCGCCTTTCGTTTACAGCATCACAACAGCAAATATTCATCCTCCCACAGTGCCATATTAAGTTAGCATTCCAGTCCATGCTTGTGAGTAGCACAATCAGTACACTAGCATGTGACCCCTGTGGCCAACATAATTGGTGGAAATGAAGCAAGCTAAAAGTATAGGCTTGACCATCTATGTAGCAAAAAGTCTCAATTTTATTAAGCCAAAATCATGATGTTGATTTTATCACGATTTTCAGTCGACTGCTGATTGATACAATCTTTTTCACTACAAAGTCAATGTACATATAATCTAATATTTATCATCATACTTATCATCATTACTATTGATTATCCATTTTTATTATTATTAATACAGCCAGAGTATAAATGAATGCACTGTATCACGTTTTAATGATCTTACCAGTTTAAGCCGATTCTCATAACTTCATATCATGATTACATTTTTATTTCCATATCACCCACCCCTACCTGCCCTAATCCAATCACAATGAGGTACACACACACTCTCCTCAATAACAGAAAAAATAACAATTCTTATAAAATAGAAAACAACCAAATCCAAATCGATCTTGTTGTAAAAATATTTTTTTCTTAAAGGAGTTAATAAGCCTGTAAATCATTTAGTGAAGACTTGTTAGTTACGCTTATACTAAAACAATAATACAGTACATTAAAGTTAGAAAACTCTAGGCTGATTTTAATATTCTGTTAACAATTTTGGTATGGTATTGGCCTATATTTTCCCTTATATAGAAGTAAAGTAAGGAAAGGAAAGGAAACTAAAAATACCCCTGAAATAACAATTATATTTAACTGCAGCAGGGCAACAATACTATAAAATATCAAATATAATATTTGATCTGCCACAGTGTATGTTTGGTCTATAAAAAGCACAAACTGGCTTCTGAAGTTTACAGATAAACATCTATGGCCATCTATAACCATTTGCTAATGGTGGATGGTGTATGTACAATGTATTGGTGCATCCCTAAATCACGATAACCCTAAATCGGTACTTAAAGATCATTTATAGTACTCAAAATGAAATGCGCAAAAACTACAAATTTGCAACCACTTCCAATTGTACCAAGGTAAAGTACCTGTACAATATGGCAATAAAAACAAAAACAGACAAAATCCTCTCACCTGAATCCAAACTTGTCCATGGCGATGGCAAAGTGTCGGGGCTGGTCGTAGCAGTGGTAAAGGTTGCGGTCGTCCATCGGGATTAGGTCCACGTCACTGAAGATGAAACAGTCGTACTCTGCTTCCTTTAACGCCTCAGTGTAGCCCACATTCAGCAGCTTGGCTCGGTTAAACGTATCCTCACCCAACTGTAATCATCAAAACATGAGGATGATGAGGTCAGTTCAGCTTTTTGCCTTTAAGTGACCATAACTGTGACAGGAAAATGTGGAGGAGAGCAGGGGGAGACAGAAGAAGCTAAACACATGGTTGCGATTGTGTTTTCAGTTGGAACACTTGAAGCAGTAGACCCGGAGGATAGGACAAATCTGTCATAATTCCTATTTTATTTTAGTCCCTCCACTGGCCTTTACAGCAACATCAAATCAGAGTTTGTGGGATAGAACCCTGACCATTAGTCGAGTTTTTGATTGGCGTGTCAGCCAACAAAAACTCTGATGTTGGATGTTGCTGTAAAGGCCAGGGGAGGGACTAAAGTAAAACTTGACTGCTATTGGTCAAGAATTTTATTTTCTAACTGAAATTACTCTTATTCCGATTTCCTCTTACTGCCACTCCTTCAATGCAACACAGATGAAGGCAGTACATCTCCTGCAGTGGAATACATGGTTCTGCAAACCTCAGCTTAACCCATAATTAATGCCTTCAGACAGCGGGTAGTAAAAGATAGTTGAGTTAATATATATGGCGGTCATAAATCCAATACACTGCACACTACAGTAGTAAGCAGAGAGCCCTATGCAATGCTTGGCTTTTGGCTTAAAGGTCAGTAATTTTCCAACGATACAATATTTTTTGAGAAATTTGAAAAAGCTTTACCTGATCCTGTTCTGTGATGTAAAGTAGTTAATTTGGAATAAGTATTCATTTACATTAGTCCCTCTCCTGGCCTCTACAGCAACATCAGACCAGACTTTGTGGGATACCACTTTGACAAATTGACCATTAGTTTTCGAGTTTTACTTTAGTCCCTCCCCTGGCCACTACAAACTACAGACAACCTACTTTACAACATAGAACAAGGTCAAATAGTCCATTTTAAGCATTTTTTAAATTTGAAGAAAATTACAGGCTACACCTTTGAAGTAGAAAGTATACTGCAGGGAGGTCAGAGTGGGCAAGACAAGTGTGGAATCTGACAGTTCCCTGACGCATGTTGACAGCCTGTCTTCGTCCAGGATTCATCACATTTATTTGACTATTCCTGACAGGTGCAGTGAGGAAGTCCGGGAAGAGGATAGAAAGACAGTTTTGACATTCGGAAATAAGATTCAAACCGTTATCCTGTCAGTCAGATACATTTATTAACTGTATTGAGCGACTCACACCACAGGAAATCCCTAAGCCTCATTCCCACCCAGGAATAAGGTATAGATTTTATAGTATGATAAAGCAAGACGTAAGTTGGACACCACTGGTTTGATATAGTCATAATGTTGCATCTTTTTTATGCTGCTCTTCTGGCAGATCTTGGAAAAGCAGAGGGTAATATTAATTCTGGCTCCTGTTTGTATTATTCTAAGCACCCAGTAACTTGTAGCTCATAGAAAAGCTAAATCAAAATCAAGTTGTTATTAATTAACCAACCCACTCAGACAGGGGTGGGCACACTTTTGGACTCAAAGGCCACATGGGGTTTAAAATGTGTCAGGTTGGCCGGCTGATATTGTATTCTTTGCAAACTGCAACCATTTTTTGACAAATGAGACATTCAATCTTTGATCTGACCTCAGTGAAAAACTGGTTACTGCAGGTTATAACACCGTGAGTGATAAATTGGAAATGTTCTATAATTTAAAAAATATGAGAAAAAGCTTGGTGGGCCGGATTAAAAAGCCCATAGGGACTTCATTGTCATTTAGTTGCCCTTTATTAAAAACATCTTAATGTACTCAATATACTAGAGCTGGTTATGAGACCAGTGTTTTAAGGTTGATTCTTAGCTTTCTAAATATATGCTGCATTTTGTACATCGCAGAACAGGACACTTTTAGTCACAAAGATTGGTTGTTTGGTGGTCAGCAATTTTGTCAACCATGGTTGCTTAACAGAATACAAACGTATTCCTATTCTGCAGACGTTACACCTTGTTGGTAAGGTATGATATGGCTTTGTACACTTTCAAATAAAACCATCAAATGAAAAAGGCAACAAAGCTTTTAAATATGCAGAATAACATAATGAATGAAATTAATTAATGTTGAACAAAGACACACAAAAAAGTCTACCTGTGTATCATACCTTAGACACAGTGTATGTACCCTATGACATGCCAGGCCTAACATGATTAGACTGCATGATAAAGGTAATGAAAGTTTGCATCCATCAAAAGGTCCTTACAACATAAAAATAGACCTCCCCAATCTGATGAATGCCTTCCTATCTCTTGCATGTGCCATAACAATAAAACAGTGTTTGCAGCAGTCACGTTTTCAGAGGCCAAGAGGGAAACAGCACTGGAAATTAATGTACTTGGGGAATTGAGTTTGAGACATTTCCTTGTATGTGTGTGTGTATATGTATATATATATATATATATATACTGGTGCTTGTGGGTGCAACCATGAATCAAGTGCGATGTGTAATTCCTTTGGTAAATCCACTAATACCTGAGATTTGGAGGAATAATCCCTATGCAGGTAACAAAATCTATTGTCACAAATCCACTTCATCTGACATCAGCTAAAGTGGGGTAGTGCTTGTTTAGTGAAGGCATTTAGAACAAGATAAGTCATTAGAGATGTGTTGATCGTAGATTATTCTATCAGCATACTAATATTTTATTATAACAGGACTTTTTGTGTCAGCACTGTGACTTCAATGTCCAGGGTGTACTCTGCGTTATGCATAAAGTAGGTGAGATTTACACCAACCAACCATTATCCATAATAAAAATCCCTAATGTCTGCGTGTCCTTCATATGTTATTGTAGAGTCTCTCTGGCTTCTTCTCATCTCCCAAAAACAAGCATGAAGAATTTTAGAGAATAAATTATCCCAATGAATACACTTGACAGTGAATTAATGGTATACCATGCCCATAGTTACAGGAATAAGCGATGATGAATTTTCAGGTTGTTTGGGCATCTTGTTATATCACCTTACATGACTACCACTATATGGACAGAGTCTATTGTAATGTCCCATTGAAGTCTTTCCGTCAGTGTGAACTGTATGGTTTGGTCTGCCTTATCTGTATTATTAAAGTGACTTGACATACTGTATTTAACACTTTTTCAAACTGTACAGTATGCTTTGTCTTTGTATAATTTGATTGTGAAGCAGAGAGACAGAACAAAAAGTGCCTCTAAACCTTGTTGTAGCTCCAAAAAAGTGGCATCTTTGGGGATGCCACTTGTTCTGTACTTCTAATCTCATTTATTTATTTAATTATCATGGCCATTGTTTATTATTCTAATATGAAAACGGCTGCGTGAACCAGCAGCCTGCCAGCTTTAAAGAGCTCTGGGTTTTTCCTAATCACTTCCCGCTATGAGCCAGCAAATCACAGGCAGGATGTGCACTTTGGATATGCCATTCAATAGTCTATATGTTATTGAGCTAAAGGGCTTAGACTGTAGGTCTGTGTAGGCAACTAGACTTCTTGATTGTGTTGTTGTTATGCTTTTAATGCTATTTGGGGTTTTAAAATCAATTGTAGCAATTTATGAGCAACATAAAATACCCATAAAGTTTTATAGATACAATATTCTTCCACTTGTAGTCAATATTCTTCCACTTGTAGTCAAACAGAGAGTGGAAACCACTCAGTAAGAATTAATTGATTGCTTGGAAAACACTGTTAGCTACAACACAAATGTATCAAAAATAATTGGTATGATACAAAAATATACTTACATATACAGGCTCTACCTGTATATCTCAGCATCTGCACCCAGTAATCATATTTTATAGAATATGTTTTGCCGCAAGAAATAAATTTCTTCTTGAGGACAACTGGAACACACCATAAATATTACCAAATGCTATATGTAAATAAACAATCAATCAAAAATATATGCATGGTTTTCCAAAGACCGAGATAGCCTTGTTGATCCATCACTCCTAAAATATAATGGACGGGCATCAGGTCAATCCCCTTCTCCATCACAGACAACACAAATAATAGTGGTCTCCTTCTCAATTTCCCCTGTGATACCAGCCATAAATATAAACCAACCTAAGCCACGCATATTGATGCTTATTCTGCCGCTTTGGGCCTGAGGTGTGTGATTGACAGTTGCATTCACTCTGAGGGAAATGTTTTTATTTGGTAGACTTTCCACAAAATGTAAATAGCTTTGCTCAGAATCATTGGAAAGAGGTGGCTTGTATCTATATAAGGTTTAGGTGAGCCCCTCCCCCAACTTTGTTACACTTTGATTGTGGAGATATCTACCATTTCACATTGTCCCTATTTTGCAGTGTCTTGTCAGTCATTCGGCACCTTTTAAGCAACACCTATTTATCTGCTTGTCACATTGCATCAAGCCAATGAAAACAAAACAGCAAACGTTCAAACCAAGCTTTCAAATGAAGAGGAAAAGAGATTTAAGTGACAGAATATGGTGTGGTTAAAATATCCAGTGAATGGCAGTTCTGCAAATGAAAATGCCAATCTGATGCCAAGATCCTAAGCTAGTTCCCACAAACAGAAAGGAAAAACCTCAAACTAGGCCCACGCTTCTGTACCCAACAGTAAGGTGTATATCAGGGAAACGCCCCCACCTTTATCAGACATTGTTTGTGTAATTTTTAAGGGTTTTTATATTGTTAATGAGCAATTAAGGGGCCTCGCCCCCAAACCATGACAAACATAGGAAGGTCTATGTGACTTTTTTGATTTGGTTGTGCTTAACTGACCTCCAAGCGATTTTGTGTCACACGGCGCTCAAGGCACTCCGTCAAAATGTTTTGGTGCGACTTCAGTAAACTACAAAGCTCCGGGAGTCAGGAGCGTCGCGGAGTAATACATACCGGTACTATGCTTCACCGTAATATTAGTAGTGTATTATTATTAGTGTTTATATATATATATATATATATATATAATTTGCACGTGTTACAACTGAACAAGGTTGAGAGTTATTGTGAATACACCATTCACGTTTGAACAATGTTGAGAGTTATTGTGAACGCGTTTAATAAAGTTTGACTGACTGGTCTGACTGTTTTGTTTCGCTTAATGCGCCTTATGGTCCGGTGCGCCTTATATATGAAAAAAGTTAGAAAATAGACCATTCATTGACAGTGCGCCTTATAATCCACTGCGCCCTATAGTGCGGAAAATACGGTAGGTATTTCTGGTTTGAGCCTAATCGGGCAAATTAGTTAAAGTTAGAGGCTGTCAAATATACCTGACTTCCCAATTTCAATCCAATATGGCCCACTTCCTGTTTGTTGTAGGATGGGGCCATAATAATATTTTATGTTGGGTACACTGTGGAGAATCACATCAATGTGCCAAGTTTCATTGTTTTCTACCAAAATAAGTGTGTCCAGAGTCCCATAGAGGTCAAAAACATGAGGGCGCTATCGAGGCATTCTTTATTTGACCTCTGTGTTTTGCATATGCACATAAAATATACACTAACTTGGATCAATGTGTCAAAATTCATGTGATTTTGTTTCTGTTTAGCAGGATTAATGGCTCAATTATAGTGCTTCAGGGCATTAAATAGTTAATAAATGAATTGTCATTCATTGTAGAAGTACCAAAATCAATCCAGTTCGTTGTATTTATGATATGTATCTGTGTATAAAATTTTAAAGTGATCTGGCAATTCGTTTTTGAGTTACTGCGTTCAGAGCTCCAGTCTGGGGACAGAAACTCTTGTTTTGCTTTTTGTTTTTGTTTTATAATGACCAGCTATAGCACTGTCCATCTTTGTATTTGAGGTTCAGACCAGTTCCTCTATTACTGCTTGATTGTGCAGATTTTCTCCCATTTCTCCTTGTTCCTTTTTTGTTGGTGCAGTGTCACCGTACATGTTACCCCGGCTGTGCTGTCTCTTCTCTGCTGCTGGGGGCTGTTGTTTGCCACTGAATCTCGTCTTGTTTTTCTTCTCACCCAGAATGTACCAGAGAATTAAAAACCTGCCTACAGTGGCCCACGGGGGACACTAAAGCTGTTCGTGTATGTGTGAAAATATTGGGACAAATCAACAAATTAGGTGTTGATAGGGTGAAATGCAAAAAAGGCTACTGCCGTTTGACATATGTGGGTACTATGTGGAGGTCCTTTACTGGCAATTTCACATGTGCATCATTCAGCGTTCAAGGACGTTTCTGCTTCATTAATTTTTGATCAGGTCATACATAATGCAGTGTGCATATGTATATGGACAGCCTCTGGTAAATGAGCTCATTGACTGTGCTGCCAGTGCGTATGTCACCATTGTTGACTTAAGCTAAGACCCCCCCCACTTATTTCAAATAATCAAAGATTTAACCAGATGTATTTCGAGAGACCTTCATCTCGGCAGTGGCCCTAGCTCACAATGGGAAAGATAGCCTGGACTTTTCTTATACATGACCATTACAACCAACAGAGATTGTCAGGTGTTCAGCAATCTGTATAGCAGTTGTATACTTGCTTACATCTCTTTCCGTAAAGCCCTATGAGGCAATTTTACAAAAAAAACAAACAGCCTCTACTTTTTACAAGATTTCACCTCTGTAGAGAATTTATTAGATCAGACAGGAACGCCTGGCTCATAATCTCGGTCTAGTTTGTCCCAAACTCAAATCAGGATCTTGGATGTTCTAGTGTTCTAGATGTTCAATGTTCTATTGGGGTACACAACCCTTAAATAGCTTACTGCTTCACTAAAACTTCATTCTTCATTTAAGGACATCTTGGAACAGTCTTCCAGAGATCTTGTCATCAGAGTAACAAACAAACCAACTACCTCTTTACCAAAACATAACCTCTCTGGCTAAGTTAAAAAATGTTTCATTAATACAATATAAAAACCTTGAGGCAGACGTTTGAGTGGATCTAGCAGCTTAGCCATCACATTGCTGATAAGTTGAATAATTAGAATGAGGATGATTGACAGGTTTTGTTGTCCCCACTACGCTCCCCTGCAGAGAGCCTTCTCAAATTAAGTGTGGCCACGTCCTTTTAGACACAATACAAGCTTATATTAGTTCACAATGAATTAGCTGTCAATGAACAGAGACAACGATGCACTGACATTTTACTAATTACTTTGCAAAGATTAAATAAATGTCTTCAAATTTAGCACAAAGGTTGGCATAACACTTCATCTAAAAATAATTACTAAAATTCTAGATTATTACTAGATTATGAGAGATCTAATTAACATGCCTTTTTATGTATCATAGGTACATCCCCACTCACTTTCGTATCAAGGTGAAGTGAGTATAAAGCTCCATTCTTTCATTTATGCAAATGGGAATATGGTATAATTTTTTAATAATCTTAATTAGTACCACCCAACATACAGTGCATCACATTGAATCTAGCGTATCATGGTGCAATTAGCTTTCATTATGCCTGCATACCCGGACAGACAAAAAATAATAATATAATTTAGCATTTCTGCAACAAATATTGACAATACAAGTAATTGATGAGGAACAAATTTTCCATATACTGTACATATTACACTAAACGTGGTGTATTAAATCTCATGTTAATTCAAGCCAAAATCTAAACTTCAAATCATCAAAGCATAATACAGACCCGAAGACCTGAAGACTCTCTCTTCTGATCATAACACAGAAAACATTACTTATATTTCAAAGACAGCAAATGACAGAGACCAATGACCCCAACACAAGCTCTCAGGTGTCAACTTTAAGATCTCTGTAATATAACAGTGGATTGAGAGAGGCAGCAGGCACATCTCCCCTGAATGAAAAACTCAGTGGGGTGAATCACCGGTTGCCAGGAAAAATAAGGACAAGGTAATTGAATGGAAAACCGTCATCATGTGCTATCAAAGTGTCCTGTTGTCTCCCTGAAGTGAGTGACAGGTGCAGACTGCCTCCTGGTGTGGGGGCTTCATGTTGTATGTTCAACAGTCCAACAGCCATATACAGACCACTGACCGGAACAAAACAAATAGACCATGTAGAGAAGTGGAGTGATAGGAAGACTTTTACAAACAAGTAACAGACGGATGACTTTAAAAATAAAAGGTAAAGGCAAAAAACAAAATAATAAAAGTAGAAATTAGGCCTTCAAAATATACATCAAAACCAGGAAATTCTTAGTGTTACTGTTATAGTCTTATTTACATAGCTAGTTTAGTTCTAATTTAGACTTGTTTGTTGTGAAGGTGCTTCATGTTGTCTTGTGACCAAATAAAAAATGAAAATGCTTTAGCCCATCTCAGTTTTGGGGACTACTTCATGGTCAACAGCTATACCGAGAAAGAGCAGTGACCAGAAACAGCGACAAATCGACAGCAGACAAAGAGGAGGGATTTGAAGCCCTTTAAGAACATATAACAAGTGGTTTTATCCTTTAGATCATTAGATATGAGGGCCATCTGGAGCTCGCTACAGTAAAATCAATAATTAAGCATCACAACACAGATTGAAAGACAGAAATGCCAGCCAAATGTCAATGGCCCACCAGTCTTATAAAATATTAATGGCAATTATCAGCTGTATTACTCATCTCTCTAAAGACACAAGAGTTTTCGAGTCTTAATTGATGTAGTGTAGAATGAATAGTCTTGAAATGACGGTATACATCGCACTTACCATTGTAATAAGGAATTAAATAAAATTAAACTTTGAATACAACATTGTGCCTACGTTTAGACAAAGATGCTTCAGTTTGGTTGCATATAAAATGTATTTTAAATGTCATTATGGTGAGTGGGCTAATAATACAGGACATCACTCATTGCTGGAGCCTTTGAGCTAATTGACTCATAACATATTGACGCCATGTTGAGTTCACAAAGAGTTTAAAGCTATTCAAAAAATGATATCAGTTATTCGGAGACAGGAAGCAGGGTAGTTGAAAATGAAGCTCATTATGCTAACAGCAAGATAAGTGTCAGAAAGGTTAGCAGGATTTTACTTATGACTTTACCTGAATTTCTCCAACAGTGTAACAAGCACTTGTGTGGTTGTAAATGTAATATCACATTAGGAGCTAACCAAACAGAGACAGTGCACTTTTGTGTTTGTTTAGCATCAATTAGGGAAAACAGTTTGTTTAATGTTTTAACTTTTTATAAGGTTATTCTATATTGTCTTGATGTTTTATATTCTCTAACTGTTTTATATTGTCTTGATGTTTTATATTTTCTTGATGTTTTATAATGTCTTGATGTTTTATAATGTCTTGATGTTTTATATTGTCTTGATGTTTTATATTGTCTTTATGTTTAATATTGTCTTGATAATAATAATAATAATTCATCAATTTTATATAGCGCTTTTCACAACTACTCAAAGACGCTTTACATATTTGTATTATTCATTCACTCTACAGTCACACCTGATGATGTAAGCTCCTTATGTAGCCACAGCTGCCCTGGGGCACACTGACGGAAGCGTGGCTGCCAG
>JAVQKC010088107.1:0-11670 GCA_036025475.1 Philypnodon macrostomus
GGTGCGGAGGAGGAGAGGTGACTGCCGATTCTCACCGCCTGTGGTCTGTTGGTGAGGAAGTCCCATATCCAGCAGCAGCTGGACTTCTCCGTATATTTGACAGCCACTAACTTGTACATACTTTGCCCGATTAGGCTCAAACCTGAAATACCTAATTACACATCTGACTAATATGATGGCAGTTAACTCTATAGCGCCCCCTATAGACTGAAAGAAGGATGTAGTTTTAGGGAATTTTCTAAATTTGGCAAAAACTTTTTTCACAAACATCCAGACAAATACAACAAGTCAAATAGACAGATAGTTTGTCATGGTTTGGGGGTGAGGCCTCTTATTTGCTCGTTAACAATATTAAAACCCTTAGAAATCACACAATGTCTGATTAAGGTCCCGTTGGTGCCAGTTGTAGCAGACGTATGGGGCAGACGTATGGGGTAGACATATGGGGCCGTTTCGCCGATATACACCTTGCTGTCAGAGACGACAGCACAGGCCTAGTTAGGTATTTCAGGTTTGAGCCTAATCAGGCAAAGTATGTGCATGTTAGAGGCTGTCAAATATACCTGACTTCACCATTTAAATCCAAAATGGCCGACTTCCTGTTTGTTGTAGGGTGGGGCATAGTAATATTTTATGATGGGTAAACTGTGGAAAATCACTGTACCAAGTTTCATTGCTCTCTGCCAAAGTAAGTGTGTCCAGGGTCCCATAGGGGTCATAAACATGAGGGCGCTATAGAGGCATTCTTTATTTGACCTCTGTAATTTGCCAATGTACAAAAGTTGAAAAAGATCCAAAGACTTTTTGAGTTAATGCATTCACAGTTTTGGCCTGTAATTAATTAATTACTTCATTAATATTCATCGTAGAAGTACCCAAATTGATACAGTTCGGTGTCTTTATGATATGTACCTGTGTGCAAACGTTGAAACTGATTCGGCAATTCATTTTTGAGTTATCGCGTTCACAGCTAGGATCTACGGACCGCAGAGGTCAAATAAAGAATGCCTCTATGTCACCCCATGTTTATGACCCCTATGGGACACTTACTTTGGTAGAGAGCAATGAAACATGGTACAGTGATTCTCCACAGTGTACCCAACATAAAATATTATTATGACCCCACCCTACAACAAACAGGAAGTCCGCCATTTTGGATTGAAAATGGGAGGTCAGGTATATTTGACAGACTCTAACTTGCATATACTCACCTATCTACCCCCCGGCCCTGAACACATTTGACTAATATGACGGTAGTTACCTCTATAGCACCCCGTATAGACTGAAAGAAGAATGTAGTTTTAGGAAATTTAAAAGATTTGGCAAAAATATTCTTCACAAACATCCAGACAATTCAAAAAAGTCAAATAGACCCTTCTCATGTTTGTCATGGTTTTGGGCCGGGGCCTCTTAATTGCTCGTTAACAATATAAAAACCCTTAGAAATCACACAATGTCTGACTAAGGTGCCTGTTGGTGCCATAGCAGTTGTGGCAGACGTATGGGGCCGTTTCATCAATATACACCTTGCTGTTGGGGACAACAGCGCAGGCCTAGTTTCTCTATAGAAAATGCATCACAGTCCGTTTCATTTCCCGAGTACACTTTCTGGAATGTTTTAGAATCTTTACAAACACAAGAAGAGTAATGATTATTATATTTTGTTACTACTACTAGTCAAACAATAGTAGGATATGTTTTTACCTTGACATGTTTCAACTGTACAGCCTTCCTCAGAAGCGTCACATGACCGTGCCTTTATCAGCTGCTCTTCACAGGTGTGCTGTTCTCTGGAGAAGTGCATCCCAATATAATAATCATATAATCAGAAGACAAAATGAATGTGTTAAGAATTATATACATCTGTTTATACAGGGGTGTCACAACAATTGACTGGAATTTGAATTTATAGGGCACTAAGCTGGGAGATCCCCCCCCAAAAATGACTGACCACATGTAGCTTGTTATATATTATTTGTTATAGCAATAATAACGACGCATCAGATTTTATAGCCCCTTTAGGAATCACTCATTTATTCCACAGAAACACCCTGGTGATGGTAAGTCATGTCTATATCCACAGCTGCGCTGGAGCAGACTAACAGAAATCTGGCAGCCATACCAAACATGACCTTTCCTTATTCTTTATGGATATCCTTATTGTGCTCTAAATTGTGGGATTATTGTTCTGATTTATTATTAGATCAAGGCTTATGGGAACACAAATATGTAGGCTAGGTCTTGGCCTATTAAAAAAAGTCTTACAATCCTTGTGCAATTTATCTTTTATCTAGCCCAGGGGTGTCCAAACTTTTTCACTGAGGACCACATTGTCAAGATTTAATACCAAGGATGGTCACACTGAGGTGACAGATTTCACTTCAGCAAAAGTCCCCTTCGGTTGTATCTGTTTTCTGGACACATATGTTTAGCAGGTTTTTCAGTTAGTTTCCCTCTATATTATATGTATATTATATGTAAAGTCACATGCAGAAAAAAGACAATTCAGGTAAGCCTGAGGGCCATAAAAAATTGCTCTGTGTGCCACATTTGGCCCCCGAGCTACAGTATGGACACTAGTGATATAGCCTATTAACTTTTGTAAGCTCATTCTAAATGTTGTCTTAGACACTGTCTATGACTATAGTAGCCTAGACCTACTGTTCTAAGGGCTATACAAGATGCATTATCACAGCAAATGAATAGCTTTTCTAGACATGATATCTGGCATAATTCAAGTTTTCATTTCAAATAAATACATTTAAAACTACGCGTATACTTAACATTGCCTACAGCCTAGCATACTAAACTTATAGAACTAGCTCTCCAGTAGTTAAAAGCCTGTGGTTGGGGGTACGGATGAGTACATTCGAGTAGAGCTGCCGCTAACCGCTGTGATCAGAGCTCGCCTGAGGAAGCACCGCTGGCAGTGGAGCGAGCGAAGCGCCTCCTCTCCATCCTACACCGAACCAGAACCATTCATCTCTCCCCTCCTCCAGGCTTCACATCCGGGTCATCCGCCACTATCTGTCTCTGCGTTTGTGAGAGCCTGACAGACGGAAAAATCCTTGCTCCACCGCCGTGCTGTACCGCAGCTCACTGGTCGACTGCGAGGCTCGCCGAGCGGACACTACGCCTGGCGTGCACCGCTGACGATGGAGCTACGGGCGATGTGAGGCTGTGCGCACAAAGGCAGGGAAATGAGACGGTAGGAGGATTGTTGTATGGGCCAGCCCGCGGTGAGAAACTCGCCTTAACCATGTCTAAGAATCTCAAGAAGAAAAACCACTGGACCAACAAAGTCCACGAAGCTGTGATAAACCGGGGGAAAGAAGGGGAGCTCGGATTCGAGCTAAAAGGAGGCGCAGAAAACGGCCAGTTCCCGTATTTTGGCGAGGTGAAGCAAGGGAAGGGGTTCATCCAGAGCGGCAAACTGACCCAGGATGAGCTACTGCTGGAGGTCAACGACATGCCAGTGGCCGGTCTGA
The DNA here is from genome assembly GCA_036025475.1 of Philypnodon macrostomus. Taxonomy (NCBI): domain Eukaryota; kingdom Metazoa; phylum Chordata; class Actinopteri; order Gobiiformes; family Eleotridae; genus Philypnodon; species Philypnodon macrostomus. The sequence continues at coordinate 3,489 of JAVQKC010088107.1, forward strand.
CCACCCGGGACGTGCTGGCCGTCATCAAGCACTGCAAAGACCCGGTCCGCTTCAAGTGTGTCAAACAAGGTAAGATGTGTGTCTGAGAGGCGGGAGCGTGTGTGTGTGATTAAGATGTCATGTGTGCAGTGATCTGTCAGTAAAAGATCTCGTGGACAGCGTGGATGTTGTTGTGGCCTATTAGCGCTAATGATAGGCTCCGTGTGTGAGGAAGAGGAGGGGTAGGATGTCGCAGACGCCGGGACGAGCCGCCGTTTGTTTACCGCGGCGTTACCGCTCCGTTGGCCTCAGCCCGGAGGGGGTGTGTCAGCTCACACATCGCCTCAAGCCGCTGTTTACTTCGGGGTTTGGGGAAGGACGAACGGAGCTGTTGTTTCTGACCAGGCCATGTTTCTGACTCGCTGTTGCTGCTGCTGTAGCTTACAGTGTAGGCAGAGAGACGAGCTACGAGGCTGACACACAGGCAGCAGGCTGGTGGAAATGTATCCGTCCACATAGCTCTCTCTATGTTAGTAATGTGCCAGTTGCATAATCTTTATTAACCTGGTCTTTTAGGCTTATGAGGATTTGATGAAAGAGCAAGGTGTTTAAACAACGTCCAAATCAAGCTGGCTAATATGTTGTAGGCTATTGTTTCCTGTCACCATTATCAGACAGATACTACATATTTTGAAGTCATGTGGGTGGAGTAAGGTCCCTTCATGTCCACTCATGTCATGTCTCCTACTAGCCTATCTTGTATTTAGCAGTATTTTAAGTGAAGTAAACATTGGCCTGAGTGTATGACACAGTGTTTCTTTGACAGGGGTGTTTCTACTTCCAGGGCCATAAATAATCCTATGTGTTTGCGGCAGTGGCACAGTAGGTCGTCCTGGAACTTGATGATTGCTGTTTGGAATCCTGTTCCAATCTGTACATACTGCTCTGTGCTCTGTCCTTCAGCAAGACACTTATAATCTCTGTCAGTGACAGAAGTTGCTTACCTCCATCCTGTGTGACTGTGGAGTGAATGAATAATGCTATCAACAGCTAAGTGTCAGATAAGCTGGATTGTAGGGGTCTCCAACTGCTGGCCCTTGAGGGCCTTTCCCTCATGTATCACTGTGTTTGATGTTGGGTGTATAGACACACTGTTCGCTCTCTCTCATGTCAAAAGCAAAACACAATTATTAATATGAACAGCATATCTGTATAGCAAAAATAAATAAAAAATCACATGGTCTGGAGTCATGGTCTTTAAGCTGACATAATTTTACACTGTTAATTTTTATTTCTTATTAGAGCCTTGAATGAAAATGTGACTTGGGACTAAATCAATATATTTACAAGTCACATTTGAATCACAAGTTCTAGTCCTACTTTTTCTGCTTAATTAAACTTTCATATCACAGTATTATTGATATCACAATCTTCTACATGGTTATTGAATATTTTCTCATATTATGCAGCCCTATGGATCAGGTTTTTTTCTTAATGTTTGCTAATCCATTGGACTTTGTCAATTTACAAGAGAACTGGTCAGTATGTTGAGCTAATAACTTGGAGACCCCGATGTACTGTATAGACCAGAAGACTTCTAATAACCATCTGAAGGGCTGAGTCTTCAACCGTGAAATGAGCATGGCCACACAACTGAACACAAATCACTATCTTGCTACATTGTCAACTATTTTAGTAGCAAACATTAGTGGAGTCATGGGTTGCATTTTTTTGGCTCATTTTACTAACAGCGACATTGTGGAGCTTCCTGCTGTCTGTCTGTGTTCTGTAGTGTGTATTGTTGGTTCATTTGCCATTGTGCATCCCAAGTGTAGAAGAAGGCACTATCACACTAAAATGGCTATTAAAAAACACAGCAAATAGGCTCCATGTAACCAGGACTAAACAAGGTCTAAACCAGGACCAAACCAGGATAAACAAGGACTAAACCAGGACCAAACCAGGACAAACAAGGACTAAACCAGGACCAAATCAGGACAAACAAGGACTAAACCAGGACCAAATCAGGACAAACAAGGACTAAACCAGGACTAAACCTGCACTCGTCTTGTCACCACTTGATTAAATTTTTGTATTTATTTATTTAACCAGGTAAGCCAATTGAGAACCAATTCTCATTTACAATGGCAACCTGGCCACATTCATTCCTAGGCAAAGTGGCCCAGGGACACAACGACAGCGTGTGCTTGGACGGGGACTCGAACCATCAACCCTCTGGTTGAAGGGCGAGCGCCTACCACTGCACCACTGCTGCTTAATGTGATAAGCTATTTAATATATTAGCAGGAAAAAATAAGGTCTGTCTAATAAAGTGGCCAGTTGAATTATGCACATGTCTCGTTCCATCAAACTGGATTGATTACTGTGACTGTGACAGTTATTGCGGGATGGGGCGTGAGGTGTTAAATGCTAATGTTTTTCGGATCCATATAAACATGAGTGAAGCACACACGGCTCTCCGTGAGCGCCTCGTCCTCCAGTGCACAGGTCAGTGTCTTCTATAACCGGATCTTTTGCCTTGTCTCCACTGTCTTTGATGTTTTCTGCTGTGTTTGACTTGAGAGGAGCGGAGACTTGAGAGAGTGGTGTATTCTTGGCGCAGACAGATGATGCTGGCACAATCGCTAAGGAACTGGGCCATGTGTGAGAAAAACATGTGATGTTAATGTCAAAGATTGCCATATCAATATCTTTGCAACAGATTTTCATGCAAGTTTAATTAAAGGTGTAGTCCTTACGTTTATTTATATATATATATATATAGGAAACAACTTGTGCTTCCCTCTTGCCAGGTCTCTGCCTCTTGTCAGGTCATTATTGTAAATGAGAATTGGTTCTCTATTGACCAACTAGTTAAATGAATAAAAAAACAAAAAATAAAGTTAAATTACTAGTTAAAAGGCCAATGTAGGACTAAATTAAGGAATTTATGATGAGAATTTGACTTTTAGATATTAGATATTTATACATTTTCATTCAAGGCTCTAACAGGAAAAAATAATTTAACTGTGTAAATCTATGTCATATAAAAAACCATGGAGTTATTGCAATATATTTAAATTTTTGTGATTCAGTTATTGCATAAAGCTGATATTGCTATAGCGACAATATACTGTATTGTGCCATATCATGCATGCAAACATTTAAACAGATTATTTTTAGGTACAGAGTGAGATGGGACTGGTCTGAAAGTCTAGGGTGGCTCAATGTATCAGGAATTTTATTGTTAAACCAATATCAACAAACACAATATCGATAAAGCAAGAAATGTAATGCAATAAAGTTATGGTCTTTCATCTGACAGAAAATCTACTCATAATAATGGTCCAATCCAATAGGAAATCCTAGTTTGGTCCTGAATTTGTCATTCTTTTGCATTTAGGTTTTGATTCAATCTAATTATATTGGCGAAATGATGATATTTTGGAATCATGTGCATCCTAGCTGTGAATGTGATAACTCAAAAACAAATTGCTGGATCAGTTTCAACTTTTGCACACAGGTATATATTATAAAGACTTCTGCGATGAATATTAATTAAGTAATTACGGGCCAAAATTGTGAACGCAATAACTCAAAAAGTGGCTTGTTGATCTGGTGGAGTACTTGCGTCTGCTCAGTGAGTACTTGCAGCTAATCAGTGCCATGGAGATGAACTGCTGGAGTGTGAGAGGGACGTGTGAAAGAACATGTGTCAGTATGTGTCTGTATGTGTCAGAGGTGAGACAAGACACTCTCACTAAATACACCACAAGGTTTCTTTTGTCAGGCTTTATGTGCTTTCAACAGGAGAACTTGCATATTAATGAGGCTTTGTTCAATTGAGATTCCATTTTTTGTTTTAAAGGAAAAGTGGGGTAAGGACAGGGTAGAAAAATAAACAATAAAGCACATGTTACCATACAACCAGGAGGAGGTTTATCAGGTTCAGATTAGTTTATTTGTCATATCCAGGTTAAAGGTATTACAGACAACAATTCAGAAACTAACACTAAACATTAAAGCTGCCTTGAACATCATAAAGACTACCAAAGAGTCACTTGCCAATATACCTGAACCATTAGTGCAACTAAGACGACAGTGAAGGTTGTCATTCATCCAGGTAGAGGTCATTCTGAAAGTTGAAAAAGGGCATCTGGACAAGGTTTTTATTGTTGACATTAGTGCAACTATTAGCATCCAAAGAGCACTGTTAGCATCAATGCTAATCATAATTAGCATCTCTAAATATAAAAAAAAATCTATATACATTTAACACAAAGTCAACAATGCAATAAAATGTTTCGGATGAGAAAAAAAAATATTAAGTTGTAAATGAATGTGAAATTAGTTATACACTTATTATTGTCATTAACTATTACTGTTTTTCTCAATTGCTTTGGTACATTTCTCAGATCAGAACGTAACATTTTAAAACTACGTGTTAAACCTTCAAATCCTTTAGTCACTTGCAGAACATAAAATCAGTTTCTTATTTTTTAACAATGAGCAAACACTTTTGTGCATTACTGCAAATGAGTTTGTACAGTTGTCTGCTGTTTTTTACACTGTCAGATGGTTTGTGATGCTGATCAAAATGCATTATACTGGCTCTCAGTTAAATATCCATCCATCCATCCATCCATCCATCCATCTTCTTCCGGTTACCCGGGGCCGGGTCGTGGAAGCAGCAGTCTAAGCAGGGACGCCAAGACTTCCAACTCCCCAGAGACTTCCTCCAGCTCTTCCGGAGGAATCCCAACGCGTTCTCAGGCCAGCCGAGAGACATGGTCCCTCCAGCGTGTCCTGGGTCTTCCCCGGGGCCTCCTTCCAGTGGGACCTGCCTGAAACGATGGATGATGAGTCCAAAAAAAGCTGTATGTTTAATGGAGATGGTTTGGATCAAGGCTGGTTCAATTTCACATCAGAAGAGAACCACTTCAGAGTCTGTTTAGAAGCTGACAAAGACCACCTTACAATCAGGGTCCACTGCATTTAAAGATTTGGAGCGCACTACCACGGACAGCAACAATTGAAAGTATTATCTCAATAATCTCTATCTTCAACAGAGGCGCAGGGAGCTGAATATGACAAGAAAATTATAAGGTATGTCATGGCACATATTAAATCCTGCTGGAAAAGCCTATTACACTGACACTTACAATCTCCCACCATTCAATACCACAAATACAAGACATGTGGCACATGTGTGTTGAAGGGCTTCTCAAAAGAGCATCAAAACCTTAAGTATATTTGAGAATGTGTGCACTTTAACACAATGAAAGAAGCAATTATTTGAAATGCCAGTGCCTATTAAGTCATTCAGGCTTTTTGCATACTTTGGAGTACAACAAAGAGTTGTGGCGGGGTGGAAAGAGAATAGGCCAACATGGTGGAAAAGAAAGCTTCGAACCCTGGAGGTTTGGGCACCAGGCAGAGGAGAGGCCAGCAGGGTCTGACCACGAACAGGAGGTTAATGTGAGCTGTTAGGCCCGGAGCTTGGTTGGAACAGACAAAAGCTGGGTCACAAGCATGAACTCGAAAAATATAGTCTTCTGATACAAAGATACTGCGATTCAGGGTAGATGTAAAAATTGAAAGAGACATGGAATTAGCCGCAGTTAAGAAATATGCTCTACAAATGCCACATTGAAAGTAGGATGCACCAATATACTGGCTCAATGACTGTATCGGGCTATACATATGGCCTGCTATGTTAACCTGCTGTTCAAACAGAATACCTTCGAAGTTTTAGGTTTAAAAAACAGCCAGAGAAAGAAAAGCTCATTTGAAAATCTTTAGGATGACACAATGTAGTAAAAATAATATCTATGGATTAATAAATGCAGTTATTATACCGGCAAAACCACAATATTATGGAATCATGTTCCCACGTCCCCAGCCTACAAACAACAAACAAACAGCAAGTCGGCCATTTTGGATTAAAATGGTGAAGTCAAGTATATTTGACAGCCTCTAAATTGCACATACTTTGCCCAATTAGGCTCAAACCTGAAATACCTAATTACCCCCCCGGCCCTGAACACATCTGACCAATATGATGGCAGTTACCTGTATAGCGCCCCGTAATTGCTCGTTAACAATAGAAATCACACAATGTCTGATTAAGGTGCCCATTGGTGCCAGTTGTGGCAGACATATGGGGCCGTTTCGCCGATATACACCTTGCTGTCGGGGAAGACTGCGTAGGCCTAGTTTCTATGATGAGCCTACTAAAACAAATACAAAATATCAATATTGGCCAAACTGGTAATTGAAATATTGGTATATTGGAACGCCAATTGCACATTGGGAAGGGACAGGCACATTTTGCAGGCCCTGACCTTAGGGTTACCAGATTACAAAATCCTACTTTGCATTAAATTGTCCCACTGACTTGTACCAATGTTTGTCTCCATGTTCACGGATCTGTAATTAATGCCAAAATAGAAATGGACTGAGCAAGCAACAAGCTGCTTCTGAAACTGACAGTTTTTTAAGTGGCCAATTAGACACGGAGAGTGACAATTTATTTAATTATTACCATTTTACAGTGTTTGCAACATTGTCCCACATTGTCTATGTCACATTTGGTCTATTTAACTTATCTAATTTATCTATCTAATTTATGGTCTACCTGACCTTCCAGACCAAAGCCAGGAGAACCATCTTATTGATACTAACATGGTATATATTTTTTGGTACATTTCATACATCTGAGCAGGCCATTTGAAAACAATCTGCAGTGTGATTGGCATTCAGCAATACAAGCCAATTAAAAACAACTTTGTATTCCTTTGATAGTCTTTGCCGATAACCGCGGGAGGGAAACGATGCTTGAAAAAAACAGGAAGTCAAAGTTCAAGTTTGAGCAAACAGTATTTTTTGTTTTTCAAAGAATTTGCAGAGATAATTTGTCTTGTTTATGAAAACATTAATACAAGATAAATGTTTTGCAGAACACTATAAAAAGAACAGAGTCTTCTCTGATGTGACTTTTAGCAACAGCGCCATAATTAATTCACTTCGTAACCATTGATCCAAGGTACCACATAAAATATTCCTACAAAACAAAGAAACAGAAGAAAAAATAGCTTCGACCTACTGCAACTATGAGGGACATATCTTTAACATTTTCAATTTGGAGCCTTTCTAGAAGATATAGGGCTTAAGAGGGATACACTAGGGACAGCGGCCAGTTAGTCGCAGGGCTGACACTTGGAGCATTATAGCTGCAGTAACCTGATATTTTTACTTTGCATCTGAGCAAAAATGAAACTCTGAGACTCTCTGTGGGCCGTATTATAAAGGTTTTTGTTTTAGAGTCAGGGTCACTTTTTATTAACCAATCACACGCTTTATTTACCAAGAACTACAATCTAGTTTCGGTTTGTGTGAGACCATGACAGAGGGTTTGCGAGAGAGTTAAGAGAAAGGGAAGCACATCATTCAAAACTTTCAAACTTAGATATTAGGCACAAAATCAGTTAGTACAACTTTAATATGAGGCAGTGTTGATCTTGCGATATTGATAATTTTGCATTTTTTGATTCCTTTTTATGTACATCAATATTCACCTTATTCCTTCCTTATTATTATTCACCTACTAGGGGCCATACTCTATATTAGTGACATATGAAAGAGTCATATTGGGCATTCCTCTGCATGAACATGTGTTTTCTGTTCAACTGACCAAGGTGGAAGAATTGAAACAAAACTGTTAATATCCCTGATTTAGTTTGGTCTAAACTTCACTGTGATATGTTTGGAGGAGATTGATCATTAAATAGAATAAATCACCATTTCATGAGAAGAGGTAAAAAAATATTCAAAATTTATGGGCAACTGTGTATTAACCAGAAATAGCTCCTTAGTTAAGATTGTGTCCAACTCCAAACTTAGGACAAAAACAAGGCGTAAGTAAGACTAAATTAAGGAAAATCATGACTAAAAAACTAATTTTTAGCAACACATTTTTTATTTTAATTCTCTAATAATAAAAAAATAAATAAATGTACATTAATGTCAGAATAAAGATGATATAAATGGATGCTTTCATGTTTTTGTTTAGCTGAAATACCTAAAAACATTGGGGCCAGGACTCACCTGAAAAATAAATAAATAAATACAAATAATAAAAACAAATTTTTATGTTTTATTATTTGTATTTATTTTTTTCTTTTTCAGGGGAGTCCTGGCCCCA